>CAIGRH010196042.1:0-12473 GCA_903798295.1 Fraxinus nigra
TAAAATATAACATATATTATTATGATAAATTTAGTGTCAAATTCAATAAGTGCCACGATGGTGAAATTTGAACAATTTGAAAGGGGGAGCACACTAGTTAGATTCCCTTCTCTATCCCATTGATTTTAGTAAAAACTATAAAGCTAAAAATGTTTCACTATTAATTCGATTGAATGTGATTCGAAACCATGGCTTCCTATATGAACATGGAAGTTTTAACCAACTAAGTTACAACAAATGTTTAAAAATGAAATGAATGATCAGTTATATAACCTAAAAATCTTATTCATTGTTAACAAAAAAAAAAAAGACAGATCCAACACAAACGGCTGTCGGGACTCGCTGGGTGCTGGGTCCGCTGCTGGTATCAACCTTTTCATTGTATTTGAAAGAAAGCTTGAGATAGAATCAACCATTTCATTGTAATTAATACACTTGAAATTCTAATGAAAGTTCTATTTATGGCCAGCTTGGGAGTTTGGGGGTAACAGTTTGGGTGTTTTTTAAACTATCAATTTTGAGCATTTATGAGCGGATAGTTTTTAAGTGGTTTTAATAGCAATTTTTAAAACGGTCCAATTTATATTTGAGAGTTTATTATCCACTGGTTCGAATTTTTAAAAATAAAAATAAAATTACATATATGTCTCTCAATAAAACTTTCAATTATAATTTCTCGTATGATTTTTTTTACCCTTAAGTGGTATTTTACTTATAAGTAGTTTTTTGCATAGAATTTAATATTTAACTTAAAAATTTAAATATTTACTTAAAACATTTTAAGTTAGTATTTTTTACTTATAAATAAATTTTACAATTATAAATACTTTTTACACATAAGTGAATTTTTTACTTATAAGTAGATTTTTATCTTATTAGTAATATTTAATAATTTATTACAGAAAAGTGATTTTTTACTTATAATCAAATTTTTTAATTATAAAGTAATTTTTCTTGCTTATAAATAATTTTTTAATTGATGTATTTTTATTTATATGTTAGTTTTGAAAAAATAAGTCGGTGTAAATAATTTCTTTATAAAGGGTAAAATAAGAAGAGATTATGGCAAACGGTTAAAATCCCCTGATTTGATGGGTTGAGAGAAACTGTTAAAATTACATTACACTGATTTTAGGAGATTTTTAAACTATTCAAAATCGGTACCCAAAAAAACTAGCAAGCACCGATTTTCCTAACCCCTCGTAAACGATGTCACCCAAAATCAATCAAGTCTGGTGAAAAAAAAAAAAGCAACTCCCAAGCAAGCCCTTAGGCTTCATTAAGAATATGCATATCCTCTTCACCTATATTTCCAGTATTACTTTATATATTCTGTTAATCGATAGACTCAAAACTTTTTCTCCTTCTTCCTTGTTCAGCTGTCTTGGTAGTGCACAGCACATGCAACAACAAAAGTTCAATTTGATTTTGAAAGTGTATATTTGCATTCACAAGTGCATCAAAATTTTTGGGGGGAGCAAATAACATCTTATTCAAAAAGATATATCAATGTGCCTAGGAACTTATTTGATTATTCAAGTTTATTGCAGCCATATGTGAGTCTTTAGCTATATATGTCTTCAACAATCTAAGGTCTTACTCTACAATGGCACTACATGTGTCTTCTTTACAAAAAATTGCAGATATTGTCAAGTTGGAACGGTTTTGATGGATCATATTTAGGCACTGGTGATAAGTGTGATTTTGCACTTATTCGGGCCATCAAAAGTGGACATTGTGAGTGCTTTTAGTCCTTGCTTGGTAGAAATTAATTCAAATCAAAATCAACAATTAATTTTAACCACACAATTCATCAATTTCTATCAAAATATACTAAAAATTTAATTTTAATTCCCTCAAACAGAGGCTATGTGTAGAAATTTAATTTGGCATGTTTTACGAATTAATTTAGGAGAAATCCTGGGTTCAGATGGCAAATGATGAAAATNTAGTTTTGGTGTGGTGGGTCACACCGTAGAAACCGATGACGCTACAATTTTCATAGGATCGTCGTATGAAAAAACGGTGTGGTGGTTAATTTGATTACGTTTGGAAAGCATGCTGTAGAGTATATGGTCAATTGTCGACTCATGGTTGGTATCATAGCAACTAGGTCATAGAGGTTCAGTGACGGTTGGGTGGCTTGAAAGTGAGTGGATGGCACCTCCATTTTAGCGAGAATGGGGAGAAAATTTTGGTGTTTTATTCGATCAACATTAAATCTTGAAAATTCTAGTTTTTTTTTTTTTTATTATTTTATAACGTGTTTTTAAAAAAAAAAAAAAAAAAAGGATTGAAGTGGGACGGATTATGGTTTTTGGGGGACCAATGTATTAAGCTTGGAAGTTGAAAGGCATGAGATACAATTGATGATATTTTATAGTTGGTAGGAGAAATAAATTATTAGAAACGGTTAAGTGGATTTTATGCGGGATAGATTTTTAGGGGTAGAAATGATAGAGAATAATTAAATTGAACAAGGTAGTTGAAGAATTAAGAAAAGTAATGTGTTAAAGTCTTACAAAGTGGCTTTTATTTTACAATGCACGAGGTCAAATGCTCTTTAGCCCCCGTTTGTCTCCCATTATGGGAGAAAGAATGGAGTTTTGAATAGTATTTTTTGGGGAATGTGTGGTTAAAATTTAAAGAAATTTTATTGATTTGTGTGTAGAATATTTTATTAGGTGAATGTGCGGTGGATAAATGATACTGTAGCAAATAATTTAATTTTTAAAGGATGACAAACACACCTTTATTCAATTCGATTGGTTTTTGAATTTGAAACCAAAACAACCTATTTATAGGAAGTGAATGACGATGGAAGCCGTTCTAGATAATTCCGATTTTTTAATTTTTAATTACTATGTTTGCTTGCTTCCCAAGCAATTCTAGGATATTCTAGAAATGGAGATTTTCTAGAAATTGCACCAATATTAATACTCCTCCTTGGTATATATTTCAGTAACTCCAATCATTTCTCATAGTAACTTGAACTTTGCTCGTAGTAACGCCTTCATAAATATACATGCTAATTGTTCTTCAGTCTTGCAATGTTTGAGCTCTAGTTCTTTATTTGCTTCAGCTTCTCTAATAAAGTGATACTTGATGTCAATGTGTTTAGTTCTGCTTTGAAATACGGGATTCTTGGTAATTGCTATCGCAGACCTATTATCGCAGTAAATTTGTGTAGCTTCATCGTGTGGCCTTCCCATATCTTCAAGTATGCACTTTAGCTATGAAGCTTGACTTGTTGTCATTGCTGCTGAAATATTCTCTGTTTTAGCTGATGACTATGCAACCATTGCCAGTTTCTTTGACGCCCAAGAAAATATTCTTGAACCAAGTGCGAAAGCATAGCGTGATGTGCTTTTCATATCATCCTACCCAATCGCGTCACTATATCCAAGTAATCTTGAGTTTGTTGTAGATCGATACCATATTCCATAGTCTTTTGTTCTTCGGAGGTATCTTATATTTGCTTTGCAGTTCTATAGTGAATTTGACTTGGATTTCGCATGAATCTTGAAAATAAGTGGTTGCATATATAATGTCTGGTCTTTGTAGCTGTAAGATAGAGTAGACTTCCAATTAGGCTTCAAAATTGTGAATCATCTGCTATTGGAGTACCGCCTTCCATTTTGAGTGATTTATTACTATCCAGAGATGTAGCTATAGTCTTTAACCTTCTATCTTGAATTTCTTTATAAAATCTTTGGTATACTTCTTCTAAGCAATGAAGATCTCATCTTCAGATTAAGTTATTTCGATTTCAAGAAAGTAGTGCATCAATCCCAGATCAGTCATCTCGAACGTTTTCATCATGTCTTCCTTGAATTTCTTGATCATTCTTTCATCATTCCCTATATAGATAAGATCATCAACATATAGAGAGATTATAAGTGTATTGTTTATACCTTGATTTTTGATGTATAGAGTTGGTTCACTTTAGCTCCTTCTGAATCCTTACTCGATGAAATAGTTGTCTATTCTGCTATGCCACGCTCGTGGAGCTTGCTTTAATCCGTATAGTGCATTCTTTAGTTTGAGAACTTTATCTTCTTTACCTTGTACCATGTACCCTTGAGGTTGCTCAATATAAAAATTTTCTTCAAGATAACCATTAAGAAATGTTGATTTGACATCTAGCTGGTAAATCTTCCGCTTCTTCTGTGCAGCTAGTGCAATCAATGCCCTTATAGTGTCAAGACATGTAATTGGAGCAAATGTCTCAATGCAGTCGATGCCAACCGTTGTGAGTATCCTTTGGCGACTAGTCTTGCTTTATGTTTTTGGATTAGCCATCATCGTTAAGTTTTGTCTTGTAGACGCGCTTAACTCCTATGACTTATTTATCTAAAGGAAGATCTACAAGCTCCCAAGTGCCATTTTTCTCGACCATTTTTATTTCTTCGTCTAGAGCATTTTTCCATTCTGATTGTTTTGAGCTGCTTCATAGCTTTCAAGTTCAACGATCATCAAATTGTAGCTTTGGTATATTTCTGATAGTCTTTGTGTTTCTCTTGGTGATGATTCTGGTGAGTCAATTGGTTTTTTTATCATTGCTTGCTGTGGGAACTCTGGTTGATTGTTTTCCTCAAAGTCACCCTCTTATTTTTGTGGTTGTATTAGGATACGGATAGCTTTTTTTTTTCTCTACTTGACTAGTCTCCCAATTGTAGGTAGCATATTCATCAAACTTAACGTCCCAACTTATAATTTGCTTATTTGTCCTCAAGTTATAGACTCGATAGCCTTTAGATTGAGTGCTATAACCTAGGAAGATTCATTTTTTGTCTTCTCATCGAGCTTACCTCTTTTCTCTTGTGGAATATGTGTGTAGCAGATGCAATAGAAAACTCTAAGATGCTTTGTTGATAGTTTTCGTCTGCTCCATGCTTCAATTGTTGTTTTGCCTTGCACCGCTTTGGTAGGACGTCGATTTAATAAGTAGATTGCAATGCTTACTGCTTCTGCCTAAAAGGTTTTTGGAAGACCTTTCTCTATTAGTATAGCTCTAGTTGTCTTCATTACTATTATGTTCTTTCTTTCTGACATGCCATTTTGTTCAGGTGCATATCCAACTATGAGTTAATGTTGCATTCATTTATCTTCACAAAACTTATTGAATTCATGTTATGTGTATTCTTTGCCTCTGTCGCTTATAATTGTTTTGATATTGCGATCGCTTTGCTTTTTAACATAGTTTTTAAACTTTTTGAAAATCTCAAAAAATTGGGATTCCTCGCGCAAAAAGTATACCCATTTCATTCTATTGTAATCATCAATAAAGAGAATGAAGTACCTATTTTGCTTATGTGATAGAGTGCGCATCGGATCTCATATATCTATATGTATCAGCTCCAACGACTCTTCAACTCTCCAAAATTTTTCGGACGAAAATGGTTGACGGTGTTGTTTCTTGCATCAATCTCCTTTATGACTGATAGATCTCTCATCATGCTCTTTTGCTAAATGATCTTCAACCCATGGAAGTGGAAGTGTCCAAATCTCCTGTGCCATAGCCACAATTCATCCACTTGCGTTGTTATTGCCGCATTGTTTGCATATTTCCATTGAATTGGAAAACATCCATTCTCCGCTTTTTGACTTTTGCAATTGCTAGAGACTTATCTTTCTTGTCATAGATAGTGCAATAATCTCCTTTAAAATGTGAAGTATATCCCTTCTCCATCATTTGACCTACACTTAGTAGGTTATGATCTATCGTAGGAACTAAGAGAACTTCATTGATATATCTCTTGTCATTTTTTGTGTCAAGAACAATAGTGCATTTACTTGTTGCCTCTATGAAATTTTCATTGTCAATTTTGATTTTTGCCTTGATTTTATAAAGACTGCATAAAATTTTTCGTCTTTCTTTATGTGATTACTCCAGCCATTGTCTAGATACCACGTATCTAATTTATCTTCAGATATATCCTTGTTGGAGGCATAAAATAGACTTCCTTCTATATCATTTTCTTCAGAAAAATTAGCTTGATGATTTTGTTTAAAATGATAAAAAATTGCTTCATGTACAAATTCTTTACAGCCAAGACACCGTAGTTTTCCTTAAAACCAACAATCCTACTCCAAATAACATTTTCTTTTACGAACGCCACATGTAGTATACTTGCCATTATTATCAATTTCTTTTCCGTTTCTTTATTTTTAGGATAATCTTTAAATTTTCCCCCACCTTCTTTAGATTTCTGAAACCGCATATTAACTTTTGATTGAAAAACTTTTTCTATGTCCATTTCATAATTTTTTTTAATCTTTTTTCATGTGCTTCTAGTGAACCCATTAATTTTGCAACTATTAATTTATCTATATCTTTAAATTCCTCAATATTTGCAATAATTGAATCATATTTTTCTTTTCTGTGCAGGTAATTAAATTTTTCCAACTTTCTTTTCGGGAACATCATCTCCATACGATCTTAGTTAATTTACTATTTCATCTATTATTGAATAATAATTTTTTGCGATTTCAGAATCTTTCATTTTTCAATTTTCAAAATTCCTTCTTAAAGTTTGAAGACGGCAAGCACGTACCCTATTACTGCCATAGAACTCATCCTTCAACTTATCCAAAACTTCTTCTGCCCTTTTAGCTACCATAATTCTTGAAAAATAAGTGTCTATCAGGCTCATAGAGCAAGTAATGCTAGAGAATATTTTCGTTGATTCTCTTTAAATTCCTTCTTTTGGGCAACAGTAAGAGTGAAAATGTCATTTGTGTTAGTATACCCGTCGTTGACGACATCCCATAAATTTTGTGCACAAATGTAGATCTTCATTTTAATGGACCAGAAATCATAGTTGTCTCCATTAAATGTTGGGATATGAATTGATGAACGGTAAGCTTCAGTCATAGTTTATGCTTACGCTCAATATCAATCGAACGAAACTCTGATACCACCGATAATATTCTATAGTTGGTAGGAGGAATAAATTAATTTAGATAGAAGTGGTTTAAGTGAGTTTTATGTGGGATAGATTTTTAGGGATAGAAATGATAGGGAATAATTTAATTGAACAAGATAGTTGAAGGAAGAATAAAGTAATTTATTTTACCGTGCAAGACGCCGGGTGCTCTTTTATTCAATTCAATTGGTTTTTGAATTTGAAACCAAAACAACCTATTTATAGGATGTGAATGGCGGTGTAAGCCATTCTAGATAATTTTGATTTTTTTTTAAATTTTTAATTGCTATTTTTGTTTGCTTCCCAAGCAATTTAAAAATGGAAATATTCTAGAAATTGCACCAATATTAATAACAATATTGGAGGATCTGGGCTGAACAAGTAATAGAGTTGAGGGACCAAATTACAAGGGAATGGAAAGAAATTGACCCTTGCGATCGTCGTAAAAGCCTATTTAGAAGCGAAAGCACAAGAGCATATTAATTATTTAGTGGGTCTCACACTAATTAGAGACAGCTGTAATGATTGTACAAGTAATATTTTTGTATTAAAATTCTAGTAGGCCAACATTGGTGCTTGTGCCATCGCAAGCTCTACTACGTTGTCAAACAAGGACAAAACTAGGATTTTCCACTTTGACTCGCACTCTTATTCTTGACATTATGGAGCACTTCCTCCAACCTAATTAGAGGATTATAAATAGAATTTATTCATTCTTTTCATAGGAGACGTATTATTGAGACAAAATGCATACTTAGATCTCTAGAATCCAATGAATTTAGAAATTAGAGTCAAAATACCATCGATTTTTTGGAAGATCTACAATTATCAAGAACGAAGTTGAAGAAACATTGTTGGGATTCATATGGCAAAGAGGCGACAATAGCTTGAATTTCTTTAATTTTTTTCGTTCTAATTGAACCAATGATGTTTTTCAACTTTTATTTGTTAGATTTTGTTGAGTTTAAACACCCAGAGTAGAAGTTTATTTATGAAGTGGAATTTTGCAATTTTGGACAACTATCTTATATTTTATTCTCTCAAATGAAAATTTCTCTCTCTAACAAAACACATGCACACGGCCGTATCTATCTCCACCTTCTCTCAATTCTTTCTCACCTTACTTCCTGCTCTCATTCACACACATTCATATACAGAAACACATATATATAGGCAGAACATGGCGGTGGTCGATTTATCTAGAATGGCGATGGAGAATAAAATTGTATGCAATATTCCATGTTCTTCTCTTGGCAGCCATTATTTTCAAATTCCAGCAGCTTCCAATAGATTCCATCTTCTTCCCTTAGCTGCCATTATGGACACTTCCGGAATTTGTTGAACTTAGATGAAGAGTCCTCATAAATCTGGAATCTTCTTTTTATGTCGGTGGTGATTCCTCAGATTTTCTAGTTATGATCAACTAATTGTTTAATTGTTAGGACGACGTCGTAGCTTTGGTTATTAATGTTAATTTAATTCAATTTCATGTCCTATTTTATGATGGATTAATAGTTTATTGTGTACTTAATTAAATTCAATTGCTTAATCATCCGTTGATAAATTTGATAAAAATATGCAAACTCAGATGTGGAGTATTTGTCTAGCATGCAATAAGTGACATAGTATTGCTAAGAGATCAAAAAAATACTCTTATAAGTTCTGCAATTTTGATTGAATTCCAAAGAATTAATGTATTTATATGTGTATGAGTTTACATAGAAATATAGTAAATTTGGATATATATGTAAATAGGGTAAATTTTACTCGAGAGAGATCACTAGTTGAAATCGTGTTGTATGGATGTTCAAAAAAATAAATAAATAAATAAAAAAGAATGTGGAATGGAAAATGGAACTGGAGGCCTAAAAATTGGCTTGCATAGGCCTTTGCAAGATTTAAATGCCCTGCCATTGGTTGTTCTATGCAACCGCACAAGTTTGTTCTATGCGGTCGCATAGAACAACAATATAGCCATTAGATGCTCGTTTTGTTTGAATTTCTGGTGGCTTTTAAGCATTTTTGGCACTACTTCGTGTAGTCTTGCATGATGCTTATAAATATGTGGTTTATGATCAATTGAACAAGATTGAAAAAACATAGAGAAACACTTGGTATTATTCTCTCATTTCAAAAAGTATTGAAATTCATTTTCTCTTCATGTTCATTTTGTGTTCTCAAGTTTGGAGGATTACACTAAGTGTTGAAGTGTTAATCCTTTTCAAGGCATGATAAATCTTGCAAACCATTTGTCGAAATCCTTTTAAGCACTAAAATTCAATTCGATAGGGGGCAAATATCGTTTGAATACAATGATTACGTGTTTAAGCATTTGATTCTTCTTCACAAGTTCTTAATCATTTGTTCTTTGTTTATTCTCCATTCGTCTTTTTGCAGACATTATTTTTCAACAATCTCAAACGATATTTCAATGGAGAATGAAAGCACTATAGCGACGATCAAGTTAATGAATCAAGACCTTGTTCATTTGGATCGTTTTGATGGTACCAACTTCAGGAGATGACAAGATAAATTGAAGTTTCTTCTAAAGGAGTTGAAGATATTCTACATCCTTGATCCAGATTTAGCACCATTCTGAAACCAACAAATGGAGAAACCAATGCCGTGAGAGTCGAAAGACAAAAGCGTCTAGAAGATAAACTTATATGCCGTGGCCATATTCTCAACGCTCTATTCGATTGGCTATATGATCTATACACTAACACTTCTTCCACAAAGGAAATTTGGAATGCTTCGGAAAGTAAGTACAAAGTCGAAGAAGAAAGTACCAAAAAGTTCTTAATTTCAAGATATTTTGATTTCAAATTTCTTGATAGCATTCCACTTCTTCCCCAAATTCATAAGTTGCAAGTTCTTGTCAATAAGTTGAAGGTGGTCAAAATAAAGATTCTGGAAACTTTTCAAGTGGGAGAAATTATTGCAAAACTCTCGAGAACTTGGAAAGGATATCAGAAGAAAATTATGCATAGTTCTGGGGATTACTCTTTGGAACAATTGTAGAAACACATTCCCATTGAGGAAGAGTTAATGGTGAGAGATAAGAGTGAAAACTCTTATGAAGACACTTCCAAGGCTAATGTTGTAGATAAGACCGAACCTTTAAATCAATCCAATAAGAGAAAGTCTTCAAGGAACTTTAACAAGTTTAAGATGAAGTTCAAATGTAGTTGTTTTGTATGTGGGAAATTTGGACATTATGCAAAGGAATGTCGACACCGAAAACAAAACAACTCCGAAGGAAAGGTGTATTCCATCAAAGAATACAATATTGTAGCCACCATAAGCGAAATTGATGCAATAAAAAAAAGTTCCTGGTTGGTGATATGATACATGTATCATGTGAAAGTCTTTATTCAAAACATATCATAAAGTGGATGGAGATCAAGAGATTCAAATGGGTAATGAAGTTCGCTCCACGGGGGTTGGAAAAGGAAATGTGGAGATCATTTTCACTTTTGGTAAGACCGTTATCTTGACTAATGTGCTTCATGTTCCCGATATGAATAGGAACTTAATTAGTAAAAATCTCTTAGGAAAATCGGGTATAAAATATGTTTATGAGTACAGTAAACTTGTACTATCCCTAAATGAGAAATTTGTTGGAAAATGCTATTTTTGTGAATGAATGGCCAAACATTGTACCGTTGACAAAATAATTAATAATAAAGTTGATTTTGATTATAATGTTGATTCATTTATATTATAGCATGCTATATTAGGTCACATAAGTAAGAGCACTATGAAAATAATGTTAAAATATGACTTAATATCATATAATGAAAATAATGTATTTAAATGTAAAACATGTGTAGAATCTAAAGTGACTAAGAAACCTTATCAAAATTTAAAAATGACTTCTAGTCTTTTAGAATTAATTCATACGATATATGTGAATTAAATGGCATGTTGACTAGATGAGGAAATAGATATTTTATTACCTTCAACGATAATTTCACTAGATATACGTATGTTTAGTTGATGAAGCATAAACACGAAGCCTTCGACTTGTTTAAAGTATAAAACAATGAAGTTGAAAATCACCTTAAGTAAGAAAATAAAAATTCTAAGAAGTAATGCAGAATATGAGTACTTTTCTAGTTATTTTAATTCATTTTGTGAACAACATGACATAATTCATCAATGTTCTGCATATAGGACACCCGAACAAAATGATTTGGCTGAAAGAAAAATAGAACTTTAGTTAAAATGATAAATGGCATGTTAATTTATGCTAAATTATCATTTAATTTATAGGGAGAAGAATTGTTGAGTGCATGTAGAATATTAAATAGGATTCCTTCTAAATTTACTAAGGTTTCTCCAAACGAATTGTGGAAATAAAGAAAATCTAACATTGGATACTTCAAAGTGTAGGAGTGTCTTGCTTATTGTAAGAACACGAACCCTAATAGGACTAAGTTAGGTCCAAGAGGTATTAAATGTGATTTTGTTATATATGCTAGTAATAGCAAATCATATAGACTATTAAATTTGGAGACCAATGTGATTATTGAATTCAAAGACATGGAGTTCTTTGAAAATTGACCATCTTCGAATAATGAATTACGGAAAACTCGTAGAGAGATTCCTAACTCTAGTGGAACACAAAATGAAACATCTTCTAAAGATTTTAATGAATCTAGTTAACCTCGAAGGAGTAAAAGAACTTGAATTGAGAAGTCTTTAGGACCAGATGAGATTGACTCTCAACTTATTTCATTTTACCTATTAGAAGGAAATGAGAAGAATGTTGTAAGAATAACACATTTTGTTTTACAAGTGAAAACTGATCCTAAAATTTATAAGGAAGCTATAAATTCTCGTGATATCATTTTTTTTTTTTTTGGAAAGATGCAATTAAAGATGAAATTGATTCAATTATGTCAAATAATACTTGAAAATTTGTCGACTTACCACCTGAATCCAAACCTATAAGATGTAAATGGGTGTTTAGGAGAAAATATAATATTGATGGTTCTCTTAATACCTTTAAAGTTGAATTAGTAGCTAAAGGTTATCGAAAAATTAATGAATATATTATTTTGATACTTATGCACCGATAGTTAGAATAACATCCATTAGAATATTATTTGCATTAACTTCTATACATGACTTGCATGTTCATCGAATGGATGTCAAGACAATATTCTTAAATGGGGAAGTTTATATGGAACAACCTAAAGGGTTTGCTCTACCAAAAAATTAACATAAAGTATGCAAGTTTGTGAAATCATTATATGGTTTAAAGTAAGTACCTAATAGATGTCATAAGAAATTGGACTTATCTATTAAATCATTTGGTTTCAAACATAATAACGTATATAAATGTTTGTATTCCAAATTATGTGATAATTGTGTTATACTTATTTGCTTATATGTTGATTTTGAGTAATCACGTGGATGAAATAAAATAAACGAAGAGGTTCCTATCTTCCACATTCAAGATAAAGAATCTTGGACAAGTGTATACCATTTTAGGTATCAAAGTTACTAAACCTGGTGGGGGTTATCATTTAAGTCAAT
>CAIGRH010196118.1:2832-15330 GCA_903798295.1 Fraxinus nigra
AGAGTATAATGGTAAATTTGTTGTTGTGTATTTATTGAAAATATATTTTAATTGTGGTGTGATTATAATGTTGTATGATAAGTAAATTTCGTGGTGATAATATAATTACCCTTTATCACCTGTTTGGCCCCCACTATTTCACATTATAATGAAATGATTAGTATTTTTTGGAACATGTGTGGTTGAAAAAAAGGAAAAATTTTTGGGTTTAAGTGTAATATTATTTTATTGAAGGATGTGTGATTGATAAGAAAATAGACAAATATGAATTATAATTTAATAGAGGCCAAATTGGGGAGACTAGGTTATTAGGGCTGGGCCCATAAATCAAAAATCACAAACCCAACCCAACCCAACCCAAATTGGGTTAGTTCAGGTTAGGTCAGGTTAGAATAAAAAGGGGTTGAATCGGGTTCCAAACAATTATAAAATTATTTAGGTCAGGTCTATTCGGATTTAAACCCACTTAAACAGGCCCAAACTAATATCAAATGTAAAATTGTATCCATTCATTTGCATCAAGCGTGATATGATTATTTTTGCTTCCCACAACCCCAGCAGCAGTAGTCACCAGTCACTACCAGCGTAATCTTCTATTTCCTCACCACTATCATTTCTAACTCTTGTGTTGTCTCCGCATCCATTTAGATGTGTGCCATCACCTAGATCTCCATACATTGTGCCCTCGTCGAGCTTATTTTTGCCTACAGGTCAATCGGGGTTTCCACAGCTTCCTTTATCGCCAACACTGCCAGTTCCAAGCCCAAGGTGGAAGAATATATAAGGAATCACCACATCTGAAAGGTAAGATTGAGGAATATTTTTTTTCATTTTTTTACGTTGCATTTTCAATGGTAAACCTGTAATTTGCACATACACGATTCCTTTATCTCAATTTAAGGTTGCTAATTTTAATTTTATTTTTATGCTCATTTAAATTGGCTCCCCAAAAAGAAAGAGTTTTGCTATTAAAGTTACTTCACTGGCATGACTTGTACCTCCATGGATTATTTTATTCTTGTCGGAAGGAAATATGACATGGTTTCATTATTTTTCTATTAAATAATTGATTCGATTAAATAAGTAATTTTGGTTATTTACACATGCCAATTTTAGTTTATAAAGAATCAAATTCTTTGCGTGCTTTTTATTTTTATATATGGAAATGTGTTTTCAACTCTTGAGGGCAACACCACCGCACACACTACAACACCACCCAAACCACCACAGATCAACCCAAACCACCAGATCCTGAACACAGCCACACACCAACAACAGATCTGCCTAACACCCATAGACCATCCACCAACACAGCCAACCCAACACCCACATACCATCCACCAATACTCGTAAAAATCATGAGGATAAAACGTCAATCATTTTTCAAATTAAATACTTAAAAAAGCAAGGAATCTAATTCATTGGCGGCGTAAGAACCACAAAGTTCTTCAACCACGGGATCGGGGAAACGCCACCACTACTCAAAAGCTCCATTATGGCATGGTGAGGTTCGGTCTTTTGTTTCTCACAAAGACGAGGTAGAAATACTCCTTCTCCGGTAGTAGGTTAAAATAGAAGTCAACAATATTTGGGCAATGTGAACAGTAGCAGTGCCTCGACGCTTCTAGGGAGAGGGAGAAGGGAGGAGTAGGTGGAAGAGGCGGGCGGTGGAGGCTCGACACTACTGTGAACGCCAGCAGCACCTCGACACTCTAGGGAGGGGGTGGCTAGCAGTGGAGACAGTAGAGAGAAATGGTGAGAGAGTTGTGAGAAATGAATTATTTTAGGGTTTGGATAGATTTAGGGTTTGATATGTAAAATAAAATACCTGATTTTGAATAATTGAACTTTCAACCTGATTTTTGAATTGATGTAAACTATACACCTGATTTTTTGTAATTTTCCTAAATTTTGTTGTGTTAATATAACATATACGAGTGAGAAACAGGTGGGGTCGGGTTTTATGAATGTGCTAAAATTGAAATTTTATTTTCACCAAACACGGCTAAGTGGGGAGACAGGTTATAGATACATTACAAACGCGCAGATGAATACCTATCGCCTCTTTATAACAGAGAGACCCAACAGTCCAATACCGTCTCTCTATACCTCAATTCTTCGAAGCTTCTTTCAGGTCTGTTTTTATGTGTAGAACTTACTATCAAGAATCCTCAAATCTTTAATGTAGTAATTAAATATAAAGAAAGAGTAAAGTTTTATGACAATAATTTGTTGATTTTCTTGAAAAGATCTTTCCTTTATTTGATTTTTGCAGCGACGCTTTGTTACTGCTGGTATAAAAATGTCGTCTCTGAGGAATGCTATCCCAATAAGATCTCACAAGGAGCGCTCTCAGCCGTTAGTAATTTATTGTGTGCTCGTTTTTTTTTTTTTTCACTGGGATTCTTTTTTATTGACTACGACTTTGAACCCCCTTTTTTTTTCTGATTGATGAATTCTATAACAGAGACTCAAGAAAAAAATTTGGGCTTCTTGAAAAACACAAGGACTATGTCCAGCGAGCACAAGCCTATCATCAAAAGGAGCAGATTTTACAGGTAAATTGTTGAGCCACATTGCCATTAAAGCTTAATAGATAACAATGTATTCAGGTTTCAAAATTTGTTTTCATCATTGTAAAAGTCATATTTTTTCATTACTGATATTTACAGAAAC
This sequence comes from Fraxinus nigra, assembly GCA_903798295.1. NCBI lineage: Eukaryota > Viridiplantae > Streptophyta > Magnoliopsida > Lamiales > Oleaceae > Fraxinus > Fraxinus nigra. Next base: position 5,509 of record CAIGRH010196118.1, read on the forward strand.
TCAAGGAAAAGGCTGCACTTAGGAATCCAGATGAATTTTACTTCAAGATGATTAAAATAAAAACCGTTGATGGAGTACATAAGCCGGAGTGAGATAAATGACTATCTCATTGGAATATAATCACTACTATTTCGTTTCTTTTAATTCCATTTACATGCAATTCAACCTGACTTGTTGAAATGCAATTGAAGGATCCAGGCAAATAAGTACACAAAAGAAGAACTTATGTTGATGAAAATGCAAGACATGGGATATATCTTGCAGAAACTTCAAGCTGGAAAAAAGGTACGAGTTTTTAAAGGGCAGATATGCTTTATGTTAGAAAAATTAGCAGGAATTGCAGATACGCTTTATGTTAGAAAAATCAGGTTAAATTTCACTTTACCTCGAGAATTACGACTCCTTAGTGTTGCGTCCCTTTCAACCAATTTCATAACCCAATTTCGATATTGGAAGAGCTGGTTACTGCGAGGTTCTATCTCTTAAATAGATTTCATCGGTTGATGCTCCCTTAATGGCATAATTACTAGTTTGCTTTGGTTGATGCTATTGCAGCAACCTTTTCTTTTCATCTTAATTGTTCTACCATCAACCCCTACCATACCCTCTACACAACTCCATTGATACTATAAAAATTTCGTTGTCCATTCTAAAAGGTTTGAAGAAACCCTTTAAATAGAATCTTCAAGTGTGACCTTGTAGCTTGAGACTCGTTGACTCGACCGTCAGATCTATCAATAGATAGTAGCAAAATTTGACGTGGTGGTTTTTTGAATTTTTGTGATTAAACGGAATCCCTTATAAATCTTAAAATCTAACTCAGTTATATACCAAACGAACACCAATCGAGGAGGTTCCCCAACTATTCTATTACAATTGGTTGCCACAAGCTTTGCACCCACAAAGGATAATAGTGGTGGTGTCAAAAAACTCCCAAGAACAACTATTTTTCAATCTCTTGCACTCTATTGTAAATACACACACTAAAGCTACAAGAAATGTGATGGATATATAGTTAGGTTATGTATTACAATGGGTCCAAGACAAATCTATCAAGTGGTCCATATAACCCAAACCCCAATTTACCAGAGGAATAGGCTAACTCTCATATTACCACCAATTGGGCTAACTCATATAGTAATAGCCATAACTATAATAATAATAAAAAAAGAACACGATATCGAGCGAATCAAATTTGACATTTCATAAATAAGGGGAAATGCAATTTTCTTACCTTTGGAGACACCACTATTCGTCTGATCCTTCAGCAACTGTAGCAACAAAGAAACGACACTCGACATTCGAACACATGAAAAGGTAAAATTGTCCAGATTTTACCTTATTGATCAAAATAGAAAACAAATATCACCACATGGTCCACATTGCCTCCAGGAGCAAACTGTCTTTTCAGACCACTGTCGGACTCCACTCTACATGCCACCACGCGTAGCTTCCTTCACCATGCATGGGCTTCATGTGCTGTCCTGTCGGAGGACCATACGCCGCCACGCATCGATCACCCACTTCAACCTCAACCTATTGAGTTCAAATATGGCCTTGGTTTTTCTCTAACAGGTTTTAGTTTGGCCGAAATCGATAGAAATAGCTTTGATCGGTTTTTGAATTGGATTTTTCTAATGGAAAAAAGGCGATTTTTCAATTTGGCAAAACGAAAAGTTTTTATAAAACTATTGATAGCAAATGTAGATCTAAAGCAAGAGCAAAATGTAAGAGATGTTTTAATTGCGGTAAATTTGGACATGTTGTAAGATAGTGTCCTAGTAAGAATAATAAAAGGAAAAATAAGGTGAGAAGTGAGGCGAGGCAAATTTGCCACTGGGTCTAGTTATGACTTGAGTGAAGTTTATTGAGAGTAAATATAGTTACTGCATATGCATTTGTATGTAATCCTTTTTGCGTGTATGATTACTTTAATTTCGTACTTTGTTATATGTTATATTTCAATATATTTGATGTGTATTTGCATATATTTAAGAGTGATTTTATTATTTTGTGTAATGTGTTTGCATGTATAGTAGGTTGTAATGCATTAGCAGTGAGTATGTCTATTGGTAATGTGGAGTATAGATGTTTGAGGGTGCATTGATGTTATGTATCTGGTTGTGTGGTGTTGATGTGCACAGAGAGAAAACATGAATGTGTGGTCGTCTTTGCTTTCTTTCTTGAGTTTCTAATTGCCTTCTCTATTCTCCTCCTTTGTAGGTGCATATTAACCACTATTGTTGAAATCCTCTATATGTTAAGATCTTGATCGGGTGGAATGAGAGCGACACCCCATCACTTCTACTAGGTGGGGACCCATTATCCACTTTGGTTGAGTGAGGTGAGGAAGTGATAGAGCATTATCCTATGGACTTAGGATCTATAGTGGTTTACCAATTAGACATGAGCAGTGATTGGTCAAGTGAGCATGGTGGGCGATGAAAGGAGAGATGTATTCTCTAGGTATGAGCTACACAGAATGGAGTAGCTTAAGTGTGGTGAGATCTTTTCATGGGGTCATTTATGCATTTTTGTAAATGTTGGCCATTTGATTGATTAACTTAATATTAGTCTGATTTGTTGAGCATGTTCGAAAAATCTGTGTATTATCTTATGTTAAATCTCCATCGCATGTTTTATTTACTCTTGATTATTTACTGTGATTATTTGTTTGTACTTGGGTTTTTTCAACCTTATTTTGAGTATATGGAACATGTATGGTAACCCGAAACACAAGGTAAGGTCTGTAATTTTAATTTTATTTGGTTACTTTGATTAAGCAAATATAAACTGTGTTTGTTTGTTTGCAATTGATTGGGTATCAAAGTCGAGATTTGTTGGGTTTTGATACGTAACAAATTCAATTGATGTTAAAATAATGCTGAAATTTTATATTGACGCATTAGTGATTGTCTCAATGATGCAAATTGGAAAGTATATTCGAGGCGTAATCGAAATTAACATCAATTACAATAATATTTTCCATTATTGAATTTTTTTTTTTTTTGGTAAATTTATTTTGTAAAAGGAAGATCATAATTTTCCTTTATAGTCGTGCTTTCCTTATTAGTCATGGTTTTGGCATATATAAAGATGTCCATTGGTTGTAATAAAACAGATTTGAATATTGCATAAAATCTATAACCTTTCCTCACTTCTTTCTTCCTATCTTCTTATTCTTATTTATTGTTCTTGTTCGGCATCACTCAATCTGGAAACAACTTGAGCCACTTGAAGCAACTTAATTAATTAAAGTTGCTCGTAACCCAACACATTGGATGGCCTATGTGAGTTAGCCCATTCCTCTGATAAGTTGAAGCTTTGCTTATATCGGCCCCTTGCTGGATTTGTCTTTGGCCTAAGCTAATACATAACCTAACTATATTTCCATCACATTTTTTGCAGCTTCAGTGTGGGTATTTACAATAGAGTGCAAGAGATTGAGAGGCATTTGTTCTTGAGAGTTTCAACCATTGCTTCTTTTTCATTCTTCCTCCCCATGTGATATTGTAATAACCATCACCATTATCCTTTGTAGGTGTGAAGTTTGTGTCAACAGAGTGTAAGAGAATAGTCGTGGGTCGAGCCTTCTTGGTTGGTGTTCGTTTATTTATATAACTGAGCCCAATTTCAAAACTTTTAAGGATTTCTATTTACAAATACAAAATTGACACCTTTGGGACTACAAAAGTTAGGGCTCAGCTTAAATCGACCCATGCACCACATGGTTGCTCGAACACCAAAGTTCAAGAAGTCCACAAAGGATTTGTCCCATAAAGGGAAGGTTGAAGGTAGTACTCACAAAGATAAGAGAAGAGTCAGTTACTTCTTTACACTCACAAAAGAGGCTTACAAAGAGGAAGAGAATTACCCACGCGTGGTTGCCTCATATTATCTAACAAACCACACGGTAATGAAGTAGAAAATGGATGCCTCCTTTCTTCTAACTACCACACTTTCTCACTCCACTCATAAGGCAAAAGGAGTTTGCCACATATTTCAATCACCTCTGGGCTCTGATACCGTTTGCAAGTGGAACCCCTTACAAATCTTGAAATTGGGCTCAGTTTTACAACCAAGGAGACTCGACCCACAACTATTTTCTTACGCTTGGTTGTCACAAACTTCACACCCACAAAGGATAATGGTGGTGGTGATTACAATATCATAAAGGAAAGAAGAGTGAAAGGAAAGCAATGGTTGAATATAAAAAAACTCCTAAGAATGGATGCGTCTCAATCTCTTGCACTCTATTGTAAATAAACACACTGAAGCTACAAGAAATGTGATGAATATATAGTTAGGTTATATATCTTGCATCAAAGACAAATTCACGAAGTGACCCATACAACCAAGGCCCCAACTTTCCAAATGAATAGGCTAATTCACATATCACCACCAATTGAGCTAATTCTCATGGGCCATTAAAAGTGTTGGGCCACTAGCAACCTTAATTAATTAAGTTGCTTCAAGTGATTCAAGTTGTTTCCTGGTTAAGTCAATTACTAAGGTGTCAATATAAATTTTCCAACATCGTTTTAACATCATCGTCCGAATTTATTGGGTATCAAAACCAAACATGTGATTTACTGGTGGTAGACGAAATAATGTTGGAGTTGGTATGTTTTCTGTGAGCTGGTGGGGTAGCTGCAAATGTTTTTAGGGTTAATTTTATTTATTTTAGATATATAATGGGATAGTTATCTTCTTTTTACTTTGAGTCTTTTCTAAATATGCATCAGATGGTCAGTTTAATATTAGGATTGTTGGCATTAGGTGATATAGTTGACAAGTCAAAGTGGCACAGTGAGAATGAGTGATAATTTTGAAGTGGTAAAATGAAATGTATCTGAAAAACTTGATAGAACTTTCTGTAGGATTTATTTTACTAAAAAATCGATTTGTTTTGATGCAGAAAATTGAAAAGCTAACTGCATCATTGCATGTTACGGGCAATCAATCATCAAGCAAACATGTGTACTTTGCTGAGGAGAGGTAGATGATTGATTCTTTGCATGTGATCTTTGATCTTTTTGCGAAGTTGAAGCAATTTCATTTGCCGATATTGATGTTCTCCATTTTCTTCTTTATCACGTGATCTGATAACTTTTGAGGTGTATGTCCTGGTCTGTCCATTTGTCAACTTTTCTTTTTTCATAATTTATCATTTACAAGGGAAATCTAGATATTTGATAAGACAATATACTTGAAAGAAAACTAAATGCAATTTTGAAGGGGAAGTGTCAAACGTCAAGTGGATGTCAGTTCAAAGTTTTTTAACTGGCTATTGAAGTTTCTCAAGCTCTATGTTTACTTTTAAGTATTTCTTCATTTAAAGAAGGCTTTTGTTTTTATCATAATTATGTGTAATATCTGAATGTTACTGATTTGGATTTCATACGACACCTTGTTTGTGTTCTGCTTAAACATACTATTCACACGGGCAAGGACTACATAACAGGAGTTACAATGCTTTTATAGTTAAATGAGAGTAGTCCCCATTTTCTTTGCTGTTGGAGGCAGTTTCTCTAGCCATTGGAAGTTCTTTTCTGTTGAAGTATGATGATTGATAAAAACTCTTGGTTCACTTTGAAAGAATATCTTTAATTTATTCTGAGTTTTAAATAAATCATGAATTGCAATGCATTGATATTTTAAACTATTTTGTTTCCAATTATGTAATTAGATGATCAAAGTTGCATTTGCTGTTTACCTCTGAATAGATACCCTTCCATTTTAAGGGAGAAATATTAAGATTGCATGTATTTTAGTGAATTGAAGTCTAGCGCTCACTTGTGTGACTGTTCTGCTGAGAAATATTAGTAGGACGACTTTAAACTCACACCTGAAATTCATAATTGAGTGATAAAGATATTGCAATAAGGTTATATGTTCAGGTCATTAATCTAACAAGTAACATGGAACCACGGATTTTTGTTCTCTAGGTGCGGAAAAGGGCAAAATGCCAATACCTCTATCTTATATCTTCTAAAAGACTGGCATGCCGTGTAAGAAATTGTGCTAATGTCGTAAACCACCTGTTTATGAATCGTATTTTAAGCTTAGTGCCAAAACAATATTTTTTCGCATATTCTGTAATTGGAGAGAGAAAAATATTATGTTTAACCTGATAATATTAACTTTCTTTTCTTTCTGAGCGAAGCTTTATTTGTCTCTAATCTTTTATTTCATTTTTAGGGAGGAAGCAAAACAAATAAAGTTAAAGATTTCTGAAAAAAAGAAGAGCTCAGCTGCTGTAGACTTGCCAAATGATATTGAAAGGTAAAGTGTACTTTGTTTCAAGTAATTTTCAGATGCCGAGATTCCTCCTCCCCCAGAATATGAAGTCTGCTTACAGTTTCTGTGGTTCTTAAAGATTTTATCTTTTATATGCTACGACATACTTATAAATCAATGAAGATAATTTGCTGATACACTTAGTATGACACGCTTGCTTCTTTTATATGGTTTAGATGATATCCAACGAACTAGATAAGAGGTTAATATGGTGATAACTTTGATAATATGGTATTTAATTTTTGAAAAAACTTCGCACGTTTTTTTTTTATTGAAAAAGCTGTGGATTCACATTTTCTCTATACACATTATGTTTCATGTGCAGGAAGGTAGATGCTTCTTATAAAGAGCTCGAGGACAGAAAAACTAGAGTCAAAGAATTAGAAGATATATACGCGGAGATGGCTATACAAAAAGAATTACAGGTTTATCATGATGGACTTCGTTTATTTTTCTTCAACATTTTTGTAGCATTGTAATGATATGAATGCATTTTTTTGGAGGGATCAGAAAAAAGGCAAGAAACGCAAGCTTCGGGAAGATGAAATCGTTAATCCCACCTCGTACAAGTGGCGGAAAGAACGAAAACGATGAAGGGTTAGATGTTGAGAATATATACACACGTACGTTCATTGATTAACGTAGAAGCGAGTAATTACTCAAAAGTAAGATTATTTTGCATTGGAGTTGATTTTTTGACGTAGTATGCTTAGTGTATTCTAAAGATTTTCTGTTCATCGTAACTTCCCTAATATTGAAGTTCTCCAAATGCTGTTTTATGATTTGTTCAAGTGTCATCTTCCAAATGGTCTGTGTGCGCTTTGAAATGACAAAAATACCCTTCCAACAAATAGTGCCATTCAACGTTAATAAAGATTAACGAATCACTTCTATTCCATTTAGATAATCCCTGTTGTCTGCGCATCATTTTATTTTAAGAAAACTAAAACTAGTTTTGTTAACATGAGTTGGGGGCTAAATTCTACCATTTTTTTATACTATTGTTTCTTTCTCACTTGTATAAAATCACGATGACAACTTTCAAACAAGGTGAAACCTATGAACTCAACCCGTTGTTGATAAGCTTACTTTCAAGAAAACTTTAGCTAATCATGAAGATTTTCTTCAAACGAAACTAAAAATGCTAAAAACCATCGAAAACAACTTTTAGCCATTTATTCTTGGAGTTTTTCTTTCAGATGAAATATTTTTTTCTGAAAGATCTAAAATCCTAAAACTCCACTTGTAGTTACCATGCGATGCTTGGTTTGAAATCATCTTCATTATCGACTTGTAGAGAGCCACGATATATTCTTCTCCCATGGAAAGGCGACAAGTTTCCTTGTGGGTGATACATCAATTCTTCAAGATTGACTTCTTGCTCATTTTCACACCCAAGTATGAACTTTACATATTTCCTTCCACGTAGTGTTCCCCAATTCCATGAAAGCCACCCACGAAAGCAATATCTTTCTTGACAAGCTTCCTTTCTTTGTCACCAAGGTCGGGCTACTACATTTAGCCCTTCTTTAATGGTCATTATTGCGAAAAAAAAAAAAAAATGTTTTGAATTGTGATTTTTTTAAGAATGTGTGGGAAAAAGTTTTGAATTTACGTGCAAAATATTTTATTATGTGAATTTATGAAAATGAGTATAAAAATTAAAGAATTTTATTTTAAAGGGAAACAAACAAGTGCTTAGTGTGGGTTAAGATTTAATTGGAAAAGGTGATGTGGTCTTCAAGATTGGAGTCATGAAGTTTCTTTATTTCTAAAAATCATCCGCAAAATCGGCGTTTGTCAATGAATTTTTCTCCCAATTTCAACACCTCAAGCTTGAAGGTAATCTTTAAAATTACTTTTAAACTTGCAAAGGAAATCAGTGCTATAAATGGATTGAGACGTTGAGGTGTTCTCCGTAGAAACATATTGAAGTGAACTGTTGGTAAAAGCAGAATGTGCTATTTTTTAATACACAATTCAATTGATGGGTTAGTATAGTTATCAAATATAATAGGGGCATGTGATTCTACTGAAGTTGGGCATGGTCTTGGCTGGTTTTGGATTTAGGAAAAAATCATAATTCAGGTGTATACTTTATCCCAATTCAGAACTCATGTGTATATATATATTATGTTATAGCTGTTTCCTACAACTCAGCGTCGTTTCCTTTTATAGTAGGACTCACTCCACATTCAAAATTCCCAAAATTAAATTGAGGTCTAAAATTCATATTTTCACGCTACAAAAGCCTATATCCGTAGCCAGAGACGACAAACAAGTAACGTTTTTCATTGATTTTGGTCACATATTGAACGATTTCACCCACATTCATACTTCGCGTCACAAATTTGGAAATCAATTTAGTGAAATATAATTCGAATTCGCACAAGAGAATACAATCCAGGTAATTAATTTGATTATTTTGTTCAGAGCTATCGATGTACATTCACATTTTCAGCAACGAAATCCAGTTATAGTCACGTAAGTGTTGATCGTGTCCATATATGTGACTAATGTGCATACTTAGATATGTACACATCAATTATCTGTGATCGTCCTGCGACATGCTTTTATTGAAATGTGAACTGAAAATACGCATATGTGACCATGAATGAACAAAATGTGACCAAACTGCAACCACATATGAACTGTGACATGATAATAGCTCTCTTACCATGCATAATCGACCTGTGACCTGCAAATATTGAAATATGACCTTAAAATGCGTATGTCTGGTAATATGTGACTTGGTTGAGAATGTGACCATAATGTCACATTACCAACTGTGAAGGTGATATCTACATCTATGACTACTCAGATCATGGTGTGTGATGAAATAGGTCATGGTTGTAGATGAAACGTGACATGTGCGACTCCCAATGTCACCTGCAATTTTTTGTCATATATTTCTTGTTTGGAAATGTGCCTTCATTTTAATTCATGAATGTCTGTATTAACTGTGTAAATTCTATTACTTTAATCGCTATGAAAATAATGATATGAATTTGAAGTTGCAGAAATAGTGTATTTGCATGTATGTCTATTGCATGAAGCTCAATAGTCATTGGCGTTGGCAGACCATGGATGCAATTATGTAAACCTTGTTGACACTGTTATGACAGAGTTCAGTTTAGATCTGACGAGAGTGGCAATGTCGTTGAAGTATGTACTGAATGATAATTTCCCGTCGTTTTCGATAAAAATGAAATAAATGTGCAATCATACCTTCTGCTGAAGGAAATGCACCGCGATCCTGCTAAATACCCAGTAATTGTTGATGTGACTACTGCAGAAGTAGAAAAACCTTCTAACACGGTTCCGGTTAACCCTTCTCCTACTGGTGAGCTTTGTACATTACAAGATATGGCGACAGACATATGCAGAGCAGCAATTGAGAAATCAGGTCACATTTAGGACAACGAAATCACAGTTGTGTCTGCTGCAGATGCTAGAGATGTCGAAGAAGGAAAGGTTTTCCGGGATAAAGATATATTGAAATTGAGCCTATCCTTTTTTGCC
>CAIGRH010196170.1:0-24003 GCA_903798295.1 Fraxinus nigra
TCATAGAGCTATTAATCACGCTCTAGTCAAACGAAGCCTATCAAACATATCCTGTTCACATAATAGGCAAATACCTATTAATTGATTCTGTTCTACTCAAAAATTTTTCTTCTGCATTCTTCAAGAAATCTTCCCAATTCTTGAAAATTCCTTCCCTTCGTTGCAATGTCTTGCTCTATAATCGCTTTTTTCATCTGTATTCCACCTCAAATTTTCTTCATAATTCTTCTATCAAGAAATCGATTTCACTATTCTACATCCGTCACTTGATAACTCATAATTATCACTATTTTAAACCAAAGCTGTGGTCTTCTCTATTATCCAGTCTAAACTCTTGCAAAAGCCTTCAAACACTGAAGAAAATCCATGCTTTTATAATAGTCTCAAATGGGCATGAGTTACCTCTTTCAATAGTTTCAAAGTTCGTATCTTTTTTATGTTGAATTGAATGATGTTGATAGCTCTGTTTCTTTGCTTAAGTGTTGGAATGAACCCAATGCTTTTGTTTGGAATTCAAGCATCAAAGCACATGTTAATGCGGGTTTTGTTGGATCGGCATTTTGTGTTTATAAGTTAATGAGAGAAAAGGGTGTTCCACATGATAGTTATACACTTCCAATATTGAATGGATCGGTTGTGTTGCTTGAAAGTGGCAAAAGATTTGCAGATATGATTCACTCTGTGGCAGTTCAAATGGGTTTTGAATCTGATGTTTACTTTTGCAATACTATGATTGAGGCTTATGTAAAAAGTGGGTGTTTTGAGAATGCTTTGAAGATGTTTGGTGAAATGCCTCACAAGGATTTGGTGTCTTGGACGTCGATGATTTCGGGTTATATTGGTGAAAGGAATGTTGGTTGTGCTTCTGGATTGTTTCGTGAAATGCGGAAAGAGGTGGAGCCTAATGCAGTGACAATTTTAGTGATGTTACAAATATGCTCAAGTGTTGTTGAAGGGAGACAGATTCAAGGTTATGCGTTCAAAAGTGGTTTCTTGGTTGATCAGTCGGTGAAAAATTCGATCTTGAAAATCTATGCTGACGTTGGTGATGCTGACGATGCGGAAACTCTTTTTGATGAAATTGATAAACGAGATGTTGTTTCTTGGAATATAATGATGTCTTTGTATTCTTCAGAAGGAAATACTTTGAATATGACCAATTGTTTCCTTAAAATTTGGAACGAGTCGAAACCAAGCATTGAGACATTAACTTTACTTGTTTCGGGGTTGGCGGAGGCTGGGAACCTTAGTCAAGTTTGGCAAATACATTGCCTTTCAATAAAGAGCGGACTCTGCGATGATATTCTACGGACAAGTTTGTTGGATTTTTATGCAAAGTGTGCCGATTTGGAGGCATCTGCTCAGTTATTCACAGAAGTCTTGTATAGAAACTGTATTACTTGGGGTGCTATGATGTCGGGGTTCGTTGGAAACGGGTACTTCAAAGAGGCGATTGAATTGTTTTGGCAAATGTTAGCTGCAGGTGTTCAACCCATGGCTGAAAACATGAGAAACCTTCTTCTTGTATACACACACATGGGTGCTCTACAATTGGGTAAAAGCGTCCATGGATACCTTGTAAGAAACTCATATTTCAGTTCTAATGAAGAAAATAGATCCTTGGAGACTTCGACTCTTAATATGTACATTAGATGTGGAAGCATTTGTGCTGCAAGAACTTGTTTCGATAGAATTCTTGCAAGAGATCTTGTAACGTGGGCATCAATGATTGAGGGTTGTGCGATACATGGAATGGGTTTCGAAGCATTGGAACTTTTCCATCAGATGGTGGAGGACGGAATCGAGCCAAATTCGGTTACCTTTATAAGCTTATTATCTGCTTGTAGGCACTCAGGCCTTCTGCGCGAAGGCTGTGTACTCTTCTGTTCTATGAAGTCAAGGTTTGGCATTGATCCCGAATTAGATCACTACACTTGCATTGTCGACCTATTGGGTCGATCTAACAAGATGAAGGAGGCTTTGGCTATAATCTTGAAATTCGTGATTTTGCCGGACAGTACAATCTGGGGCGCGCTTCTTGCCGTCTCGAGATTAATTGAGGACCGAAAACTCGGGGAATATGCAGCCGAAAGGCTTTTTCAGTTGGAACCCGATAATGTTGGGTATCACACAGTCTTTAGCAATGTGCAAGCTAGTGCTGAAAAGAGGGACGTAGTGGAAGAAGTTAGAAGTTCTATGAAAACAGAAATTTGACGAAACATCGCGGGTGGAGTTGCTTAGAAGCAAAAGGTACATTTTATGGCTTTGTCTCGGGAGATAGATCACATCGTCGAACTGATGAAATATATGACATGATGGAATGTTTAGGTAGGAATACTCGAGAAATAGGAAATTTGTCATTCAACTGGTTTTCCCGATAACAATTTCTGTCATGGGGATTACATGATGGAAGGCCTAGGCAGGATTACTCGAGATGTAGAAAATGTGTCGTGCAACTGATTTTATCTACAATGACCAATGTAACAGTTTGTGTTATGAGGTTTGCGCATAATCATCTATTTTGTTATATTGGAAGTTGTATTCACAACTGTTTCTTGACTGAGAAGTCGAATTTCTCTAGCAGATCTATGTTTCCTTGTGGTCCTAGTGTGTACATAGAGATGGATTCTTATATTCTTTTAAGGGCCATCCTGATTTACATTGCAAATACTTACTACGTTTGGATAGCTAAATAGTATTGCGAGAAGAAAAGTTCATTTCTAGCTTAGTTGATGAGCGTAGAAGGCATGCCTAAATGGCAGCGGAAGTAGTGTGTTTCCAATAGACAGAATACACAAAAATACACGTATAAGCGTAGGACGAGTAGTGGAATACCAAATAGGCGCAAGAGTATGGATTTAAGCTACAAATTCCCAGCACTATATACATTACACATTATTTTTGTGAGAAATGGCTGTAAAAGATCATCCTGCCTACTATTAAAGTGAAAATAAAAGATGAAATTACATTAAGCTCGTGTCCGCTCATAATGTCGAGGATTTTTGCATGGTACAACACAATTAATACTCTTTACGATTAGCCAAGGCTATGACATGTACTCTCTGGACGCCCATCCCGACTCATACCTTCCAAATGTGTAGGCCATGGAAGGAATTTGTGTCATGTGGAGAGGATCTGGTTCAATTCCGTAATCTGTTAGTGGCCTATGTTCCAGAATATCATCATGCTGTTGAACGAACTCAGGAATCTCGACCTCTCCCTTCTTTATATCTTGCCAGAGGTATTGAAGGCGGCTAACGTACTTGATTTTCCAGTATAAGCTATATAACAAACAAAATAAAGGAACAGTAAGTACAACATCACCATGCATGCCATACTGAACTTGTTGCTCATGTCTGCCGTCAGTGTGTGTACCATACATGACTGTAGTTTACTAGTTTTTAAGATTTCTAGTTGAGATATAGATGAACTCACCCTCCACTTAAGAGAAATCTGCCAAGGGTAGCCAAGACAAGCCTTGACCGAAGCCCTGGATGAATGAAGTACACGGCCTGAAGCCTGTCTTTGTAGTCATTTGGTAGCTCCTCATATATCCATCTCAAGATGGTAAGGCCAGGCGAATTGTCCTCTTTCTGCACAGTACTATGCATGTATACAACACAAAACGGTCCTTCTGGCATCTCCGTCAAAATTTTGTGACACACATATTTTTTCAGTCGTTCTCCACTGATTACAGCAGCTGGTTATATAAAAGAGCATCAATACATGGTTAAAATAGTTAATCAAAAATAAAAAGGAAAATGCACAAGTCAGATTCTAGATCTTGCTGTCCATCAAAAGTTAAGTTGATAAATCGTTACAATACTATCACATTAAACTAGCTTGTATCATTTTTTCACAAAACACGAGTGCAAACACACTAAAATTAACATGAAAAAGACATTGCCCACTGGTAGCTCCATAACATTTAGCCAATAGAATAGTCAATAAAGAGTCTCAATGTTTCAAATAGCATTCCATCAGTGGGTGAGAGTTCTCAATTATTTTTGTTTCATTAGCTCTTGATGTTCAAACATAATGCTCAGTCAAAATCAAGAAGGCAATCAAATAAAGTGAACATCTTCAAAGGAAAACATTCAATTTCCAAACTAATTTTTTTCACCATCATGGTGAGCAAATGCAATAATAGAAAAGGTAAATATAGTAATCACTCCACCCAGATTTTAGCACAACATACCGCTTCCAAAGAGAAGAAAAAATTTGATGCAGTAAACTGTGAAAAGAAAACAGATAAGCTCTCAAAAGCTAAACACGAGCACACACCCCTGAGATTTATAGATGACCTATCAAGAGAAGACCTTGAAGTCATAATTATTCATATTATATTGAGAGAATAATAAGATTCTACATGAATCAGAATCATGTAATACAAATACCGAATCCCTATACTTTCGGATGCCTTTACAGCTGCATAGGCAGACAACTTATACATGTACCACTCGAACGCGGTACAATGGCAACCGAGTGATTGATCAAATTCTGGATTCTTGGACAGAGGCGATGATGCTTTCGAAATTCATTAATCACTCGTTTTTTCCTGAAGAAATTCCACACAACAATCGAATAATTCCTACAGCTAAAGGTCAATGCATGACATAAAGATCAAAACTTTAGTACAACATCCACCAGCACAAACCCACACAAGAACAAACATTTTTTATCCAGGAAGGACCTCTGTTCTAAAATCTAAAGTAGCAATCTCTCAATATAGTCTGTGTATACGTGCGCACATACAAGTATTTAACTGAAGGGCAGCACAAGACTAGCGTTTTATAGGGTGATTGAGGGTAAGGAAAACATCAAGATTTCAAAATATTGAATTTGGACAAGTAAAAGGGAAGTGAAAAATTATGTAAATGTTTCCTTCCCTTTCTCTCTTCATAAACTCACTGTTACCTCCCAAAAACTCACAGTGCAAGACTGAACTAAGTACATCTAAATGACACAAAGCAGAAAAATTTAGGAAAAAACATAAAAACAGTATGTTTGGTAAACCAGACTGGACCAGATTAGGATTAGTTTATAGCATGTTTGGCTAAGCTTTTAAGCATCTTTTTTGGCAGTGCGTGCTGAAATAAGCCAAGAAGGAGCACTAAAGTAAAAAGCTTCGCCGAACGTGCTCTCTGAATCTAATCCAGTTTTGGTGTTAATTTGAATATCTCCATCCCGTCACCAAATAATAAAGATGTACCACAGGCACGCTTGTGGAAATTAAGCCACACACAAACACACATCAACTACTTAATACCGGGGAAATATTTTCCGACGATTCGGAAGATGAGATTGCCAGACTTATCAGAGCCACGTTCGAGGCGGAAGAACTGGAGGGCTTCGAGATCGGAGAAATCATGGTCATCGGAGGAGGGTAGATGAGAGGGGCAGTCGTGCCAGTTGTCGTCTTCAGCTGCTTCTTGTTGTTGTGCATTCGATGGGTACAAAAATGGCCGGGCGTCGACGCCTAGATCCGACGCCAGCACCACCACCGAGAAATCGTCCGACGATGAACTCGCCATTAGATCCTCTTCCTCTCTCTCTCTCTAGGATAACTGGACTAGGGTCTACGGCACTGTTCTATAAAAAGTTATTCGATCATGTTTATGATAAATTACAATCATTTAAGTCAAAATTAAATATTAGACGCTGTTTTGGAGAGATTAAAATTAAAAAATTAATCTTGATTTTTATTAGACGAATAAGATCAAATAACGGTTATATTTTCAATTTTAATTGAATTTTTAGCTCTCCCAAACTGGCCTTAAAATTATTATCTACAATATCAATGGTTCCTTTTTATTATAATTTTTTTTTTCCAAAACATGTATCTGATTTTCACTTATAAACACTTTGAAGCTTTTGTTTGGTAAGCTTTTTGGTAGGAATTGTACAAAAAAAAAATCGTGAAACCGCAAATCGAATCGAAATCGTTGATTTGGGTCCATGTGGGCCCGCGATTTTTTACCCTCAAACCATTTCAAAATGGTTTGATTTAGGTTTCAATTTTCAAAAACCGTATAAAGTCGAACCAACCCGCAAAATATTGTCTGGTTTGAAAAAAAATCAAACCATATAAAATTGTTTGAGTTGAAAATACGGCACAAACCGCCCAAATCGAACCGCGTTCACCCTTACGTTTTGGGAGTCAAAAATTACTTTAGAAGATCAAAAGCCCATTTCGTCTTGCCTTGATTTGGTACGAGGCAATTTAAACCCCTGCTTGTCTCTCGTTATTTTTTTTTTTATTAAATTATAATTTTTTTCTCTTCTCTTATCGATCACACATTTTTCATTAAAATAATTACACGTAAATTCAAAAATATTTTTTTATTTTTAATCACACATTCTCTAAAAAATTATAATTTCTCTTATTATAACGTGGAATAATAGGGGTCAAACGGATGCTAAGAGGTTTTCGAGTCCAATCATATTATATCATCTCACAAGTTCGACACGTCTTTAATTTCATTTTCAGAAAAATATAAAACAATTTTTTTTTTTTTGAAGTCCGTTTTGTATTGTAATGCACATGAAAGTCTTTACTATTGCAAATGTCCTCTCTTTTTTTTCCCCCTTTTTGTTACGATTATAAATAGACTTGATATTCTTAGAGCTATACCCAATGCACATGCAACAAGATTTTTGGAAAGTAACAATTTCATTCAGTTTGCTTTGATAATTATTAATAACAATCTCAGTATTTTTATTACTATTGGCATCAATCGTTATCTTTTATACTCTCTCAAAATGAAATTCATTTCAAACGTAGAATCATTTGTCAGTGGTTGTGAATAACTAATTGCGATCCATCTCAAGGGACAAGGTAGGCTGAGTTGTTTGGAGGTTGTTTGGTAAGGCTCAAAATCCAATTAAAATTGAAAATATAGTCGTTATTGAATCTCACTCGTCTAATAAAACTCAACAATAATAGCTAATTTTTCAATTTTATTTCGATTTCAATCTCTACTAAACACCCTCTTGCTCTATTTCTAAGAACATACCAAAATTGAATTATTATTATTATTGTTATTATTTTCGTACTCAGGACATGGCATTTTATACAATATTTGCCCCATAAAAAGAGAAAAGACAAGAAAAAAGGATATAGAATTGGAGATAATAATTAGTAGATATACCGAGCAAAGATGCCCACAAACCAACCTTTCTGGTGGTTGATTACAGCCCACCACATGCTTCACCCACTCAAGGTTTCCCCAAAATCTTCTCGCCCCACAAAATAATATATGCTTTCATATTAATATCAACTCTATCTGCAATTCAAGTAAGTGTTCTCATTGTGCCTGTAAATTTGTTGGATATTTTTTTTATGAGATTTTCATTTCCACATATTACTCCATTTCTTTTGTACCATTATTTATTGCCTTAAAATCTTGTATATGCAGAATTTGTTCTTCAATTATTGCTATGAGTTGATAGCTCTGCTTTGAGAATCCAAGAAATTCGTGAATTTTTTATTGTCATTTTCAAGAATTGAGAGACCCTTTTGAATTTTGTTTAAGAAGTTATGGATACTTTGCTGAAAACTCATAACAAGCTTGAATTTTTGCACCCACTTCTTGGGTTTGCAAATAAAGTTAGTGCCTTTGGTTCTTTGAAGCCTCAGAATCAAGACATTAGGTTTGGTTCGAAAAGAGAACATATAAAATTGGGGAAAAGTGTTTGTGTTAACGCCAGTTCTAGTACCCTTTTGGAACTTGTGCCCGAAACTAAGAAGGAAAATCTTGAATTTGAGCTTCCCATGTATGATCCTTCTAAGGGCCTTGTGGTGGATCTGGCAGTTGTGGGTGGTGGCCCTGCAGGACTAGCGGTCGCACAGCAAGTTTCAGAAGCTGGGCTATCGGTTTGCTCGATTGATCCTTCACCCAAATTGATTTGGCCCAATAATTATGGTGTTTGGGTTGATGAATTTGAGGCCATGGATTTATTGGATTGTCTTGACACCACCTGGTCGGGTGCTATGGTTTTCATTGACGACAAGACAACTAAAGATCTTGATAGACCTTATGGGAGGGTAAACAGGAAGCAGCTGAAATCGAAAATGATGCAGAAATGCATTTCGAATGGTGTTAAATTTCATCAAGCCAAGGTTGTGAAAGTAATTCATGAGGAATCAAAATCTTTGTTGATTTGCAATGATGGGGTTACTATTCAGGCTGCTGTGGTTCTTGATGCAACTGGATTTTCCAGATGTCTTGTACAGTATGATAAGCCATATAATCCGGGCTATCAAGTAGCTTACGGGATTTTGGCAGAAGTGGAAGAACACCCTTTTGATGTAAATAAAATGGTGTTCATGGATTGGCGAGACTCGCACCTCAACAATAATAAAGAGCTGAAGGAGAGAAATAGTAAGATTCCAACTTTTCTCTATGCAATGCCATTTTCATCGAAAAGAATATTCCTTGAAGAAACATCCCTTGTAGCTCGTCCTGGAGTACCTATGGATGATATCAAGGAAAGAATGGTAGCTCGGTTGAGTCACTTAGGTATAAAAGTTAAAAGCATTGAAGAGGATGAGCATTGTGTAATTCCAATGGGGGGCCCTCTTCCAGTGTTACCTCAAAGAGTGGTTGGGATTGGCGGTACAGCTGGGATGGTTCACCCATCGACTGGATATATGGTGGCGAGGACTCTGGCTGCAGCTCCAATTGTCGCCAATGCAATAGTTAAATACCTAGGCTCTGAGAGAAGCCTTTTGGGTTCGGAATTGTCTTCAGAAGTTTGGAAAGATTTGTGGCCAATAGAAAGGAGACGCCAAAGAGAGTTCTTTTGTTTTGGTATGGATATTCTTCTCAAGCTTGATTTACAAGCCACCCGAAGGTTTTTTAATGCTTTTTTCGACTTGGAACCTCGTTATTGGCATGGATTCTTGTCATCTCGGCTATTTCTTCCGGATCTCATACTTTTTGGACTCTCTCTTTTTGCTCATGCCAACAATACTTCTAGGATAGAGATCATGGCGAAAGGCACTGTTCCTTTGGTAAAGATGATCAACAATTTAGTACAGGATAAAGACTGAGAACCCACAATTTCCATTCCCTGTAAGTCAACCCAAGGTGCGGTATCTGTTTATTGTTTTGACCTTATGCAATATGAGTTAGCCGTTTTTATGGTATCCTTTTTCGAAATTCCGCTTTCTGGGTTAGGGATTAAGTTGACTGAACCTATCATTGTACATAACTGCAGAACATATGATCATGTCTTTCCATACAGAAGTGTAATTTTGTACCGGTTAAGTCCATTGGTATCATTTCGATAAGCTGTTAATCATTCTCTTCCAGCTATGTCTACTGGATTTTCTCTACTTCAAATGTTCATCGTGTCTCTATTATTTCTATACAATCCTAGAACTGGTTCATGGGTGGAGGGAGGGTGATCCAGTGGGGGCAGTGGAAATTTTTCCTTTTCTCCATTTTCATAGAGCAGATTTTCATGATTATAGCAATAATCTGGTGTACATTTGAAAACTACCAGACAACCTGGCAAGACAATAAGCAATCACACAAAAATTGGCCGTAGTCCTAGAATATTTCCTTTTCAATAATAACTAAAAATTGGCATGTGTATTGCATATATTGTCTTTTTCAACACTTTTCTTTAGTATTATAAAACTCATTACACAGATATACTAATCCTACCATATGGAAAATTGGAAATACATTCTAGTTACACTTAACCAAGAATTCTCTCCCCAGAAAATGGTAAGAGGATTAATCATCTTTATCCAATATCAATCTCGTACTGAAAGACATTACGCCCTTGTTTGATGGGGATTAAAATCNGGCCGTGGTCCTAGAATATTTCCTTTTCAATAATAACTAAAAATTGGCCTGTATATTGCATATATTGTCTTTTTCAACACTTTTCTTTAGTATTATAAAACTCATTACACAGATATACTAATCCTACCATATGGAAAATTGGAAATACATTCTAGTTACACTTAACCAAGAATTCTCTCCCCAGAAAATGGTAAGAGGATTAATCATCTTTATCCAATATCAATCTCGTACTGAAAGACATTACGCCCTTGTTTGATGGGGATTAAAATCATATTTTTAGTAGATTTTGATAAAAGTTGATTAAATATGTGCTGGAATAGTGGGGGGTCCCATGAAATATGATGTTAAAACTAATTGTTGATTTTGATTAAAATTTAGATTTTAATGCGGATCAAACAGGGG
This sequence comes from Fraxinus nigra, assembly GCA_903798295.1. Classification (NCBI taxonomy): domain Eukaryota; kingdom Viridiplantae; phylum Streptophyta; class Magnoliopsida; order Lamiales; family Oleaceae; genus Fraxinus; species Fraxinus nigra. The sequence goes on from CAIGRH010196170.1 coordinate 10,221, forward strand.
ATAAAGGCTTGTTCACTGTCAAAAGAAAGATCCTGGATTTGACGATCTCTGTACTTCACTCCCTTCTTCTCAGCATATCCATCCATAATACTACTGTATGGCCTTGGTTTTTTTTTTTTTAATGTCATTAAATCTTGCCCGTTGCTCGATTAATTTTTGGCTTTGCCCCTGACTGGGTTGGTTATAGTAAAAATCAATGACTAGGGAATTAAACAAATAGGCTGATTAAACATGCACATCACTTCAATACCACAAAATGAGTATAACAAAAATAGGAAATTATTTTGATCGTGGATAAACAGAAAAATATGTCTGTACCATAGTAAGGGCAAGGGCAAAAATTGCACCTACAAAAGCCAGGACAGTCCAAGGACTGCTGAAATGGTTGTGCGTCCATTCAGATATCCAAACTCGGCAGTTATTCCTCCAATGCTTTTCAATCTGGTTCTTAACCTCTGTATATGCACGAGGATCAGGTACCAAATCATCAGCTATCTCGTTAAAGAGTGTGGCCAAGTGTTCGTCACTGCCTAGATTGTTGACAAGAATTCTCTTCTTTCGGAGCTCTTTAACATCATTGGCATGATCAATGAGTGAATCCATTAGCCAAATGTATGACGTAATGTGCGAATCAGAAGGGCCATTAGGACTCATTTCATAAGCCACCAAGTTTAATAGCAAAGGTTTTGTTGAATCATCAACCACCAAAGGAGGAAGCGTCATAGTTCCATAAACAAGGTGATCTTTGAACTCTACGTCAGTAACATGATGAGTTTTACTTGCTTTGAAATAAATTCCTGCTGCTTCGAGCTCTGTTACCGAACGATAGGAATGCCATAATTCTTGTTTTCCCTTTGTTCGACGGAATTTATTAACAAGTTTCTTGACCGCATAACATGTGTCTTTAGGAGTAGTTGGCCGGCTTTCATCTAATTGTAATTCTGATATTCCCTTTTTTTCATGAGGGCGGAATTTATTAACAAATTTCTTGACCGCATTACATGTGTCTTTAGGAATAGATGGCCGAGTGTCTTTAGGAGTAAGCCGCCCAGTGAGGTGTCTCCACATTAGGTCTAGAAGGTGAGGGCTTTCATCTAATTGTAATTCTGATTTTCCCTTATTTTCATGAGGGCAGAATTTATTAACAAATTTCTTGACCTCATTAGTGCATGAAGTTTCTTCAGGTGGCATTATACTTGCAACAAGGTCAAGGAATTTCGGAATCAAATTTGTCTGCAATTCCTTACTTTCGAACCTGAAATTCAACAAAACTTTCAGTACTAGTAAAGGAATTTGATTCTCTAGCAAGAACAAGTCCCTCCACACATATGCACTGATGTAACTCTTCATTGTGAGTAGTTGATCTTCTTCTTTTGGTTGGTTGTTTGTTAAGATGCACATAAACTGAAGCACAAAGCAGGCATCAAGAAACATCATTTTGGCGAACGATTCATGGTCATACTTTTTAGTTGAGCCTTTCTCGTAGAATTCACGGGCACTTTCAGCCACGTTCGCCACCTCTTCATATAACCGATTGATCGATACTTGATCACCACATGCACGGTGGAATTTATTTGCGAATGTAATTTTTAGCTTCTCCAATGCTTTGAGATGTTCCTTTTCATGATGATAAGGGCCTATTGAAACTATGAGAGGATCATAACAATTTTTGTTGGATTCAACCTTACGCAGCATTGATGGAACCTTTTCTATTCGCTGTTTATCCCTTGTGTCTTCAACATAGTTCTTTATATCGATTAACCACTCATCCCCTCTAATTTTGTCGCAAGCATGATATTGCGTCTGCACATATGTTTGGAAATTTAGGTAAAGTGCAGTGTGTGTTGATTCTATAATTTGAATAAATATGATATAATACAATTGTACACGAAAATGGTACACATGTTAAGACTCGATGAACCAACCGACATCACGCAAGGCTTATAGGCCGTTAACACGTTGTTTAATTTGATGATAGGATGGTGAAAGTCGAACAAAATAAATTCGAGTTTTGGTGGAGAATTGTTGCATATATGAGATTCCAATGAAATTAGATTTAGAACTTGACGAGAGTATTTTTATCCCTACATATTATTTTCTCGTATAACTTAATTTATATCCAAGTCTCTCATGAAAGAATAATTTATGATTACTTTTTTTTATGTAACAACATATTATTTAATAAGCAATAATGATTAACATTAATTAGCTAGTAGTAAAATGTTGCTATACTAACAATCAGACATTATGAGAAGCAATATAATGTTAAAAAAAAAAGTAACAAAAATTTAAGAAAAATGTTACCATTCGAGCCCAAGGTAAGGTCTTGTCCATAGACATAGGGAAATATAGTGTTGGAGTACTAAGAAAAATATGTTTTGTTATTGTATGACATATGAAACAGTCTTGTATTTATACCTGTCAAAAGAAGAAGGGAATCTCTTATTTTGTAAATCACTCTAGAAAACTTCCTACTTTGTTTTGAGCATATTATAAGCATAGAATAATTTTACATAGTAAAGACTATGCTTTTCAGAAAGAATTTTTTATTTCCAGCCATATTGAGTTATAATTTTGCCTCTTCTTCTTTTGACGTTTTCAAGCAATTTACAATTTGACCAGAATCAAACAAACCATAAACTATCAAGATATGAATGAGTTTGACTTAGAACACATGGCTGAATGGATTGAAGAAGAATTGGATTGAAAATGAAAAGGATAATAGTGTAGGTGTGGCAATCGAGCTTCGGCTTGGATCCATAATACCATTTCGAAAAGAGAATGAAGAAATGAATAGAATTCATGTTTATGTCGTGACATATGATAGATTTTGGTCATCCGAGTTCGTTTAGGACTCGAAAATTGCTTTTAAAATTTTAGTTCTATTTTTATCATTTAGTTTATTTTCGAATTCTTTGCAATTTTAGATTGTTTAAACTAGATTTTCATGTAAACCCTTATAAATAAAATGTCAATTCGTCGTCTTTGATTATCTTACATTAATATAATTTCGTGAGTTTATTTTTTCTTTAATTTGGTGGATTCAAACATCGTGTTCTTAAATTTTCGCTTGAATTCCTTGTTTCGCGCTGCATCAGAGCTTAAGATACATTATTATGGTAACTTGCTAGTAGATTTCACGAGGAATTGTAACACGGTCATACAACGAATGACAATACTCAGAGTCTGAATGAGCAAATAAGTTCCATTACACATTGTCTAAAAGGATTATTGACTTGATTTCTCGATGAGTTTCAGTACAATAATAAAGTTCGGCTTGATCATCAAAAAATATTAAGGTGTTTGCAAACATCTCTTGTTAAAATTCATTTTAACTTCACTATTTGAAAATTTGATCATAAAATCTTGTGTTATATATAATTGATTACAATCATATTATAAACTTTTACATGTATCACATGTGAATGCTAGGGTTGTGTATAACACAAATAGAACAATTTTAAACAACTTTAACAAGTTTAGAATTTTACTATGATTTGTGCCCACTTGGTGCCTTTTTTGCAGCATCACAAGTTTAGAAATATTTACACTCCAAACGCGAGGAATCAAACACAATAGACACACCAAGCAAGGCGTGAAACTGAAAGTTATTACAATATCTTGATAGATTAGAGTTTTTTTTTTTTTTTTCCTGTGGGGATTAAAATTTGATTTTCAATAAATTTTAATAAAAGTTGATAATATGCGTGGTTGAAAAGTTGTGGTCCCATTAAAATATGTAAATTATTTGTTGGCTTTGATATAGCCACAAGTATAGGGTAGCATAGATAAATAATAAAATAGATCTAAAAGTCTGAATTATCATTTTCACGAGGATTGCATATTCCTCTTAATATTAACCGAAATAGCAAAATGGTATGATGATTATGATTTCAAATTTAAATTCTATATATAATTAAATATAAAGCGTTAAACTAAACTACGAAGCGTTTATGAACATTCTTTTAATTAATATTGCTAGTATTTTTCCCTATATTCTTCCATTTTAATATCAACCCAAGTAATTGATAATACTTACTTAGACTCCACGATCAATATTTTTTTATTTAATAATGTCTCTCGAGTAATATTAAATATATTCCCACATATAACTCTATTATACATGAAGAATGCGAATATATGAAAATGGATTAAAGTTCAAGAACATCTATAATAAGATCATGCAAAGCATATCGGTGTGTGTGTGTATATAAAGAATTGTGCACAAATCACAATATTCCACGTAGAAGTTGACTTAAATTAGGAAACAATTTTTTTTGTCCCTACAACGGATCGCATGGTATTCACCTTGAACACGTCGGAGATAAATTTTCTCTTCTCGTGTGTGCGTAATATAAACCTTGCCATCGCATGGTTTAATGATTTCCTTCCCATTTAAGTTGGTCCCTGAATTTTCCTATTTGTTTAGCTCAAGTTCCTTCCTATTTGCATCGTGGGTCCCCCGTCTTTCAATTATTTATAACTTAATCCCCATATTCCGTTATTTGTTCCTTTTTAGTCGTTATCATTCGATTCTGCTCCCTTTTATCATAAATCATCCAACATCGAATCTTTCTTAAAATTATCAATATACAACCAAAATTANTGGTTTAATGATTTCCTTCCCATTTAAGTTGGTCCCTGAATTTTCCTATTTGTTTAGCTCAAGTTCCTTCCTATTTGCATCGTGGGTCCCCCGTCTTTCAATTATTTATAACTTAATCCCCATATTCCGTTATTTGTTCCTTTTTAGTCGTTATCATTCGATTCTGCTCCCTTTTATCATAAATCATCCAACATCGAATCTTTCTTAAAATTATCAATATACAACCAAAATTAAGTATCAAAACAATAAAAGTACTTCCGAAGGTCTGTTTTCAATTGCCAATATATGTTAGACTTATCATATGTAATTAGAGACGATATTCAATAAAATGGCGAATAAATCATTCCTTTAAATTAAGATATATTATTCTGTTAACTTGCTAGTAGATTTCACGAGAAATTGTAACACGGCCGTACAACGAATGTCGGTACTCAGAGTTTGAATGAGCAAATAAGTTCCATTACACATTGTCTAAAAGGATGATTGACTTGATTTCTCGATGAGTTTTAGTACAATAATAAAGTTCGACTTGATCATTGAAAAATATGAAGGTGTTTGCAAAAATTTCTTGTTAAAATTCATTTTAACTTCACTATTTGAAAATTCAATCATAAAATCTTGTGTTCAATAAAATTGATTACAATCATATTATAAACTTTTACATGTATCACATGCGAATCCTAGTGTTGTGTATAACACAAACAGAACAATTTTAAACAACTTTAACAAGCTTAGAATTGTCTTATGATTTGTGCCCACTAGGTGCTTTTTTGCAACATCACAAGTTTTGGAAATATTAACATGCTAAACACGAGGAATCAAACACAATTGACACACCAAGCAATGTGTGAAACTGAAAGTTATTATAATATCTTGATAGATTAGGGGTTTTTTTTTATTTTTGTTGTCATTATGGTCGCTCTTTAGCATTTTGTCAAGATAATAGAAAAGGGCATTGCTACATGTACTGATGTACATCAAATTTTACACAATGTGTTACATATTGCCACATGTTACTTTATCATTTGTCAGTTAAAAACAAGGTCAACTTTTTCATCTAATTTTTTTCCTCTACATCATTTTATGCAATCCATTATGTACCATTTTTATGTTCAAGTAGCATAATCCAATTAGTAACAATATTAATTATATTCTGTTTGGTGGGGACCAAATCAGATTTTCAATAGATTCCAATAAAAATTGATAATATGTGTGGTTGAAAAGTTGTGGTCTCATTAAAATATGTAATTAAAATTAATTGTTGGCTTTGATTTAGTCACAAGTATAGGGTAGCATAGATAAATGATAAAGTAGATCTTAGAGTTCGAATTATCATTTTTACGAGGACAGCATATTCCTCTTAATATTAACTCTAACCGAAATGGCAAAATGGTTTGGTGATTGTGATTTCAAATTTAAATTCTATAAATAATTAAATATAAAGTGTTAAACTAAACTACGAAGCCTTAATGAACATTCTTTTAATTAAAATCACTAGTATTTTTTTCCTATATTCTTCCATTTTAATATCAATCCAAGTAATTGATAATACTTACTCCACGATCAATATTTTTTTATTTAATAATCTCTCTCGAGTAATGTTAAATATATTCCCACATATAACTCTATTATACATGAAAAATGCAAATATATGAAAATGGATTAAAGTTCAAGAACATCAATAATAAGATCATGCGAATCATATCTGTGTGTGCGCGCACGTGCGCACATGTAGAAGTTGACTAAATCAGGAAACAATTTTTTTTCCCTACAACGGATCACGTGGTGTTCACCTTGAACACGTTGGAGATAAATTTTCTCTTCTTGTGTGTGCGTAATATAAACCTTGCGATCACATGGTTTAATGTTTTCCTTCCCATTCAAGTTGGTCCCTGAGTTTTCCTGTTTAGCTCAAGTTCGTTCCTATTTGCATAGTGAGTCCCCCATCTTTCAATTAGTTTTAACTTAATCCCCATATTCTATTATTTGTTCCTTTTTAGTCGTTATCATTCAATTCTGCTCGCTTTTTTCATACATCATCCAACATCGATTTTTTCTTAAAATTATCAATATACCACCAAAATTAAGTATCAAAACAATAAAAGTACTCCCAAAGGTTTGTTTTCAATTGTCAATATATGTTAAGACTTATCATATGTAATTAGAGACGATACTCAACAAAATGGTGAATAAATCATTCCTTTAAATTTAACTGGGAAAAGCGAAATTTTCTTCCTTGAGAATTTTATTAACACCCTCTTTTCGATGAAAAAAAACCTAAAAAGTAGTTTTTTTATACCAATTGTTTATTTATATATATTCTTCTAAATAGAACCGTGAATAATACATGATTTTTGTTTTGTGGTTGCAAGCGTTCAAAGTAACTTCTATACTATCAAATTAATTAAGTAGTTTTTTTTTTTCACTTTATATAAAACTAGCTTTTGTCCGTGCGATGCACGAGTTTTGTTTTTCTCGAGGATATGTTAGTGTTGTATGAAGTAGCAGGTAATTACTATGCTCCATTTGAAGCATTCCACCTTTTACTTTTACTTTTCTGTTCAAGTTCTTGCTATATGTTATTTTCATTTTGTTGGTAGCCATCATTCTTCCAATGAGACAAAAAGATTTTTATGTCTTCTGATCAATCTGTGAAATTTTCGCAAATACAACGTTTAACAATTTCATTTACCTTGTAGTTATAGTTTTCATGCACAGGTTGACAACAATTAGCCATGGGATTAAGATCGAAACCCAATTTCTCAAAACACGTTTCCCATTTAGTATAGTTCCTTTGATAGACCAGACTTTCAATGCATTAGATAATTGGAAAGTGCTCATTCTAATAGACCAGGCTTTCAATGCATTAGATAATTGGAAAGTGCTCATTCTGCATCGCTTTTTAATGAAGAAAGACAGTAAAAAAAAGTACAAAAAACTCTACATTAGAAAAACGAAAAAAGCCTGGAAAAATTCCTTCAACCAAAATTACATCCTCTGTTGATAACATGACACTACAATGTTAGAATTCAAGATTGCAATGAGTTATACAATGCATGCTTGGCTAAACCTAAACCAAATTGGAAATAAGTTACATATTTTTTCAAGGTTACTCAAACATGATCTGTGCTAATAGCAGCATATGTATACCATGCCGCAGAAACAGAGTTTAACAGAACTATCAGAAACTTCCTGAATAGAGCAGCAAAAACAATATGAAGCGGTTAATTTCCTGATTCTTTTTTGTTCAAAGCCTATCTCACATATTACTAATCTTTAATTTAAATGCTAGAAAGAGGTTCTCACCACATCAGGCCAGAGATCAATTGCACATGCCTCTACAGTGTCAAGTAAACATTCATATTGGCCATGCTACAAACAAAACCAGAATCATATATAACTGATATAAGTGGAGACAAAAAGAACACTATCGGCATACAGTATTCAGTCCAAATTCAAAAGTTATCTTATTTGTAAGGGAAAAAAGCATGGACCTTTGGAAGATATGAGAAGATGCCCACTCTTGAAAATCTGTGAACATCAGCACAAGTTGAAAATTACACAGATTGATAACAAACCACACATCATAGGCACTAAAATTGAAGTCCCGATAATTACGTAAACCCAATTATTTCAGAAACTCAAAAAGGGCAAAATTTTCAACAAAAATTCAGCGACAGTGTTCGTCTTAGTTTCAAAAATACTTCCAACAAATTTGACTTCCATAGACTCTTCTATATTTTGTTCCCCCTTAGAACTAAAATTCAAAAAAGTTCATAGAAAAAGAAACAGTAAGAATAACAAGTTTACCGTATTTGAATTTCCAATGCGAGGGCGTCCAAATGCAGCAAGAGAAGCCGACATTTTCCTCTGCCTTATCACAATCAAGTTGACGTTTGAAGACAAAACCCGGGATTGAAACTGAGTCCACTCCCAATACTCTAAGAAAAAGCATCATTCAAGAGCCTCCTACCGTTGTCCCCTCTCTTTCTCTCTTCACAGTCATGAAGGCACTGGACATCGTTGAAAATTTTGACAGATCGATTGGTAAAGGTTTCGAACTTTCTTTTAATTCTTCGTATTTATTGTTCAATTTGTATTCTCATAATTTCAAAGAAGTAATTAGTTCGTGAAAAGAGAACGAAAGAAACATTACAAGTATTAACTGAAGACAACTGAGGTAAGAGAAAAATCACTATACAAGAGGTTGAATGAATTACAAAAAAATTATACTTCCTTCACTATTAAGAGGATTGGTCACAAAAAATGCGATTGAAGAAAGCCAAGGCCAACGACTTCATTTCAGAATTATGATTCCAAAAATATTTGCTATGTCACTAAATTGTTATTTTCAGATCAGGAGACCTTATCTAAAACTGGGTATACAATTCGATAATGTAGCATGCTATGTAATAGAGTATTAGGAGCTGAACCATACCATCACGTGCGAGAGTTTTTCCCCCAATTGTCAGCACTTGAAAAGCCTCTCCTGCATTGATTAGAGGACTGACACTTGATCCAGGAAGAGGAGTTAATGGTAAATTTGTCGAACCAGAAAGAGGCCACTGGTTTGCAAAGACAACACCACCAGCTGGAGTTACACTAAGGTTATTGTAATAAGTTATCCCATTTATGGTTATGCTCAACATTCTTGAGCTCATTGAAACATGATCATCCGCAATATAAAGTGCTATGTAGTATGTCCAGTTAGGGAGAGATGCTGGAGGCCACATTAAGACCAGGGTTTCTGGCTGACCTTTTGTCAGCCGTGTCTGAAATACTCTCTCCACGGGTAGATTCCAAATACCAGAAACAGAAACATTTTCAGAAGTCAATGCGGGAGAATTACTCTCTCCAAATGGTGCCCAATAACAATCAAATAGGTTGTGAGGATATCTGTTTTTGGGCATGGTTATAGTTAGCTAATTGGCAGAATGAATAAAATACTCTATAACAAATATTGTGATGATAAAAGAACATTCTTTTTACCAGTATAAAAAATGGGCGTTAAGCAAGATTCCATAATTATTACATTTTCGAGTTTATTCTTTCTCGAAACATAAAAACTTCTAACATTATCGTGAAGCAAGACAAAAATATTTTTTTTGTCTTTTAGCTAAGTATGAAAAGTGGCTACCAGCTAGGCAGTTACAAGTTTTAACCAAAATTTGGAGGGAAAGACTCCAAAGATTCCAAATTATGATATGAATCAATACAAGAGAAGCAATACACACACATTTAAGCAAAATTTAAAGGGAAAGACAATCCAAGAAGTCCTAATTAAACAAGAACTAAATGACTAATGTCCAAAGAATCCAAGATTTGCCCCTAATTTCTCTACTTTTCACGCACTCGTTTTAAGATATGCAAATTCCATAGAAGCAAGAAGTTCATAAATCAACAAAATCAATTACATCAAAAGCTCACCTTATACACGTTCCCCCGAGCCCAAAAATGTGCCTTGCAACTAAACTCAAAGCATAAGTACTAAAATCTGAGGAATTGTACAATTGATCCCACGAAATTAAAACCTCCAGGGCAGAAGTAAAAGGGTCTGAAGAGTAAACTTTCTGCTATTATAGAAATTCTCTAAGATACAGAAAGGATTACACGTTGGCCAACATAAGGCTTGCTTCCAAGATTATGCAGAAAATGCTGAACATAGAACTTGATATTATTGGGAAAGTGGAGTGATTCTGGTAAGTAGAAACATTAGAAATTAATTTGTTGAAGTTGACAATGATGCTGGAGGAAAAATCATCAAATAAACTAAAGTGAAAACATCAAGCAATTCAACTGGTTATATGCCAACAAACACCACATATTATACTATTTCACAGGTTCTTAAAATAAGCAGGTTTAGCAAATTAGAAACCAAATTTCTTCAATCTATAAAAAACAAGTTCCTTATATCGAGTTTCATTTTATATAAAGACCTAAATCTCAAAATTTACCAGCTACGAGATTTAACGAAAAGGTAAACAAAATAATAAGGTACATATTAACAAGACAATAAAATAACTTTTTGCCTAGCAAGGATAATCTATGGGTTAGATTATTGATTTTTTAATGTGCCGCTCCATAAGCAAGGAACAGAAAACCCAGTTGTGCTGTGGTATATAACACCTAATTCACACTGGAAATCAAGTTTTAAGATCTTCGAACTATAAAAGAAAATCCCAGATTTCCATCTCTGGTGTTAATTATAAAGACAGAAAACTCCAAAATTAACAGCTAAGTGATTCAACTAAAATAGAAAGAAGTAACAGGGCCTAGAGTAACCAGAAGGTCCTCGGCCACACTTTTCATTGTAAAACCAACCACAGAACCATGGAAGTGCTTGATGAGGAAAATTTCAATGAGAATAAGGGAAGGCACCAAAATTTGGGGGCCAGTCTGAAGGGATACCAATAAATCTAATTGTGATTTTTGTGAGCAAGCACAAAGGCCCTTTTCCAAGGCAACTATTTGGATATACATAATTAGCTGAAAGCTGCTTCCTATTACAGAGCAAGATGAAGAAAGAGGCTTCTTCTGAAGGAAAGACAATAAGGGTGCAGAAAGTTTCAACTACAGTTCAGAACTTCAGTTGAATTTCTATCATAATAATTCCCAGGAAAAATTATGTAACAACTTGTTTTTTAAGCAAAATAGCAACTTGACAAAAAGTCAAGCAAATAAAAATTGCACCTTATTTCCAACTAAAAAAGAAACCAAAAATAAAAATAAATAAATAAACCAACCTTCTGCACGAGTTTGGTTCTCAGAAGATGCAGCTAAATACACATCGACAGACTGATTAAAGCCCTACAAATCAAACATCAGTATTACCTGTAGACCGCAAAATAACTCTAATTTACACAGACAGCCAAGTTTCCTAAATTTTAAAACCTAAAACAGAAAGGTGATAAATGTGTCAGGTGTTTGAGAAGATCGAATCTCATAGCAAAGCAGGTAATCAGCATCAGATCTGCTCTCAGCTTGGGCTTTGTCTCGCAGCTTTGGGTCACCACTTCTGTGAGTTTTTTTATTTGTCATTTATCAAATCTAGGTCAATTTTCTGGTTGAGGATGTCATCTAAATAATCTATTGCATGTTATTCCTTATAATTAATCAAGTGATTGATGTAGTTTAGATTCTGATATAGAATTATACTCTGTGCTGCTCGAAAATAATTTCCGCAATAGCTATTTGCAACTGGGGAACACTTGACAGCATATTCTAAGACAAAGTCATGCTTCGCTAGGCTGACATAACTACCACAGGAACATGTAGGCGAATGATTTGTGGAATGAGAAATCTGGATAAATTGGACTCTAAAACCTATATGGACTTGAAGTCCAAAAACAACTTGGTGTTTTCTGGTTATTTTGTAACTAAATTTCTTCACAGAAAACTGAATCAGTGATAGTCCAGACTAAAAGCTCGTAACGAAATTAGAGAGCTCTAATATCTAAGAAAATCCCACTGAAGTCTGAACAATGATACTGCGATAAATGAATTGAGTAGAACACCAAATTATGATGTTGCATGACCTCTGTTTGTTACAAAAAGTTGAACAAAATCGACTACCAGGAGCTAGCACAATGGATCACTATATTCATACTATAAACAATTAGAGCACTATCATATGTGCCGAGAAAATAAAAGAAATTTGTTCGTATGAATTTTTCTGAACAGTTGGGAACATTCTCTATTGAGTTAATTAATCTTTCTTTTGTATTTTTCATTTATAAAAGATGTGAAGTTACAAAATTTAAACGGTATGTTTAGAATAGAAAAATGATTTGGGTTTCAATTGGTTAGGAATTTACAGCCATTGGATTTCATAAAATTGAATATATCTCAGTAAATATTGCTTATTCATAAATAACAGACCAGACAAAACTTACAATGCTTCCCGGTCATATCTTTCCATAGTTTCCCTCCACGCAGGTAAGACATCTTTATAGATAGATAAAAGAATAAAAAAATAAAGTAAAAAACGTTTTAAAACAAAAATAAACCATGACAAAATTAATATAATAGTAATAATAAGACTAAAAACAACAATAACAACAAGAAAAGGAGAAAGATTAAAACCTGATAAGATGTCAACTATAGAGCTAAAGCTTAAATCTAAATTAAAGAAATCACAGAACTACCTCAAGTTTTGACAATCTCACAAGTGCATCCATTCGAGTATTATTATGTTTTTGCTTCTCTAAATCAGCACCTTCCATAATCTCCATCGTTGTTGTCTGCAATTTTGAAGCCTGGAAAAATTACCAAACAAATGTTGACTGTGTAATTGATATTACAAAGGCATAGCAACTAAAGGTATCATAACAACAATCAAGGAAATAAATCAATTCAACAAACAAAAGAATGAAAAGGAAAGATGGATGGCGATAGAAAGTGTTTAGAACTTATGAACAAAAATGGGTAAAAGTTATTTACAAGATAATAAATTTAGAGTTAACTCAACCGAAACTAATCTTGACCAGTTTAACAAATTTACATGCTATGATAGTTCTCAAATATAAGTATTAGACATCATTAAAATGAACCAACCATAAGTTGAAGAATACAAGAAAATAAGGCATGGTATAAATGAAAACCATAAACATATCGATCAAACTAATAGAAAGAAACATGTATGTACTGTTAGAATATTTATTTAACCTATTTGCTATGTTTAAAATAATTCAAAGGTAATAATTGATCATAACGAAGGGGACTGTCTATAGAACAAAAGAAAGGAAGAAAAATAATTTACCCAAGTATTCCATTTCCTTTGATCTCATCTCGACTGCAGAATCCTTGTTGTCGTCAAGGAGGAAGACTTGAAGACCCTTGGGGAAATCCTTTGATCTCAGTAGATTATTACCAGTGCAAGCCACAACTTGTTTTGCATCTTTTTCAAGCTAAATAATTAAAGTTTCCACTTCTGTAACAAACATGAAAGAACAACAAAAAACACCACCTATTAGTTCTAGATATTAAGGTAGTTAACTAAAGTCAGTCTAAATAATAGTTTTTCATCAATATCAAACTTACGGCTTAAACTTTGGCAAAATTTCCTTATCCATCATATCCACTGTGTTTCACTGCAAAGTTGGGGGTTGGAACATGATTTGGGAGAGTGATTACCTCAGTCCTTCCTTGAAGGATTGGTGTAGCGACCACGAACTTTTA
>CAIGRH010196176.1:0-18342 GCA_903798295.1 Fraxinus nigra
AAATACCTGACGCTCAACAAGTGAAAGAATTTCATTTTTTAGTCCATCGACAGTAAAGGAGTCAAACTCAGAATCAGTAAAGTGCTTGTTATATTCTTGTAAAGTTTTCCTGAGCACCAAAGCATGATGAACCCCAGGATAAAGCAGCCTACGTAAGAAAATAGAAGATACAAATGGAGCAATTTCATCCTGCAAAATTAGCAGTATGTTGTCACTTACCAGAACGCAGAAAATTCACTCATCTGTTGTAAATAAAATCTAGAACAAAATAACATAAGTATACCCTCACAACCCACAAACTCTTATTTCGCCTTTTCCTATCAAAATATCCAATCATAAAGAACCTCAAATTCAAAGCAACATCATCTTAATCCTCAGCATACCCATTGCATATTTGAAGGGTTAATTTCACAAATGGTCACTGAAGTTACCTGAAAATTTCAAAACAGTTACTGAAGTTTCAAAGTTTCAGAAACGGTCACTGAAGTTTGAAATTTCTTTCAAAACGGTCACTGAATTTTCAGATTTTTTGGTCAAGTTTGAGACAATTTTTCGGCAACTTCCGACCACCAAAATCGTCGATTTCGGATACCGTTGGAAAGCCCACGATGTCCTCTTCAATTACNTCTGAAACTTTGAAACTTCAGTGACCATTTTGAAATTTTCAGGTAACTTCAGTGACCATTTTTTAAATTAACCCGATATTTGAAACATTATCAGCAACTTCAATAAGTGGTTTTTTTAAGAAAGGGTCATAAAAAAAATCTTGGTGTGACCTCAAATAAATGCATATAACATTTGTCATTGTATAATAAAATCCTGAGACTTAGCACTGAAATAGATAATTAAAAAAAGAAAAAATCCCTCTGCAGCAGAGAAACGGTGTTAAAGAAATTAAGAAACTGAGGATGGGAAATTTCATAACTTTATCTATTTAGAAAATCACGTTCTCTCCAACACAAAGGACCTCCTAGTTGGATCTACCTTCACCCATCACTTACAAATCAATATCTCCGTTCTCCCAATCTATCCTACATAACACACAACAAGGGAAGAGATCATCGGCTTCAAGCAGGGAAGTGTGGATACTTGCCTGCAAGTCTAACCTACAGCCTTAAAATAAAAAATCAGAAGCTTTCATCACAGAGATGTATACTTCTATTGTTATACTACATTTATCTAGTACTTAATCAAAGTACAGAAATATATAGTTAATAAAAATGATGTATACACAATCCGATATCCATCAAAATATGTGTGGATTTGCAAGTGCACTCTGCTGAACTATTTACATACAAAACAAAATAACTGTTGAAAGAGGAGAAAAAATATCAAGAAGTGAAACAACAATAATGAACTAAGCCTTATTTCAAACAGGAGTCTCTGTTCACAAGAACATATCCTACAATATAAACTTCAAAGGATGTGTCACAAATTCATTGGAGATCAGTAAGCTATGAGCACGGACAGTGAATTATGAAAACTAAGGCGCTAAATAACAAACAAAATTAAACAAAAAATGAAAATTGTTTACCACCTTGGAAGATGAAAATGCTGCATAGGCAAGCCAAAGAAGATCATCTGACGAATGCTCAGAACTTTGAAATAGCAGGTCTGAAACATACACATCCTGCAAAGCATAGTAATTTGCCAATCCCCTAACATGAAGTGCATCGTTAGCTAAACTCAAGCAGAAGTGCAGAACAACCGAACTACCTCTTAAAAAATTCAAAAGGTTAAAAGGAAGAACTCTGTGCACTTGTTTGTATTTAGTCACAATTAAGACTGTACACAACCGTATTTAAGCCCCCAAGAAATAGTAAGTGATACTCAATGGTCTACAGAAAATAATCCAGACCATTAAAAATGGATCCCCAGAGAGAATAAAATGAAGCATCTGAATCCACTTTGATCTCTTCAAGTAACAGAAGAAAAATAGGAATTCGGCCAGAGGAAAAACTAGCTCAGTCTAAAGTCAAATGAATAGAACTAAACATATCACCAGCACTGAGTAACTTACTCCACGCAATTAAACAACTCTTGAGTTATCAATCCTTCTTCTGTAAGTATGTAAACCCTGTCTGAAGTAAGTCTAACATCAATTGGTCCACCCTGACAGGATTCAAGAGGTAGATATAGCATGCAGTATTTCAAAATGGATTAATTATAAAATGTAAGCATTAGAGACCAAAAAAAAAAGGGTAACAAAACTATTACCTCCCCTAAAGAGATGTTTTTTAATGATGGCTCCAGCATCAACACTCTCCCATCTCCCAGATTATAACGAAGGCTATACAAAAAGATAGTATCCACGCTAACATCCTTAAAATTTAACCAAAAGAAACGAGTAAATAAACTGTCCAGACATTTTTTGAGCATAAAAGTAGAGCTAATCTGCAGAAAATTCTCCAATCACGTCAGATGCAATGCACTAAATATTGTTTTATCAAAGTTTTCAGAAAAGATAATAGAAGTAATCAGTGAATGCGTTCATTTCAGGAAATGCTACACCAATAATAAAAGTAATCAGCAAATGAATTATTTTTGTGGATGTGCAAAGCAAATCTGCTATATATGAATCCAACATTAGTTAAATCATATTCAACATTCTTATCAAGTTTGCATCAGATATTTGGACTACCCCAGAGTCCTTGAACATAGGTAGTACTGCCTGCAATATCAGACCCAGACCATAAATTGACTTGGCTATGCTACCACGTCACTGGTTGGACTGGTGAGCCATTATTTAATTAAACTTTTTTTTAGTTATTGGAAGTAAAATAAAGTTTTAAATAGCTTATTGTTGATTTCAAAAATAATTAATTTTTATTCATATGTTAAGTCATGTTTTATGGATTAATATGTTGATATTATAAAATATTTCCTATAGTTCAAATAGAATGTAATAATATAGCAACCATAGTTCAGATAAAGAGCACAAAAGCTTGATGCAAAGTCCAACCTACTCGGACTCGGTACTTCAAATTCTTATTCTGGAATTCAAAAATTGTCATTTTCTAAAGAAAGCTGACTTCAAGCCATTGCAGCCCCCATACACAGCTCATGACCATTGATCAACCTTACATTCTTGAACTCCTTCAACGTCAATACCAATGGACTCTTCTGCAATTTTCATTTGAACAAAATACATGGCACCCAGAAACATGTACAGAGCAATAAAGTAACCTGTCACATTGATCCATCCCCATCCTCCCTTTTTGTCTTTTAAGGTTAAAATAGCAGAAGGAAGGCATTATTAGAGAACTTTTTTTTTATAGGCATTATTAGAGAACTTAAAGAACATTTCCTTACTTCTATTACAAGCTCATTATTTGGAGAGCTCAAGACTAAAATATCTTGGTGCAACTCAAAATTACGACAGATGAAATTCTTCAAAACTTAATTTTGAACCGCAACAGCTGCGACAAAAACTCAAAAAGCAATATGGGATACTTTGCAAATTGTCACTTAGTATCTTAAAGAAGTCGTTCGGCATACTCATTGAAAGAGAACAAGAAGTTTCTATCAAATTTCTATAGCATATAATTTTAAAGAAATATATAGCATTTAAAAGTTAGGGAAGTGATGAATTCCTAAAGGGTGAGGGTTCAAAGCATGGATGTATAAGCTTTCAGTAGCAAGAGGGCCTGGTTTGTCCAGAGAACAGATTAGCCATTTGTTATTATTTCACAATAGATGACAAGCAAGGAAGCTGGAATAGTTTGTTCAAAAAATATAGTGTCAAGTTTTCCCTTCGAAGCTTAGCCTTCCACATATTTTAGATATTTCAAGAACAACCTTCTCACTCCTCAAACCAACCAACCCACCACCTCTCTTTCTGTCAAGGGGGAGCTTCATTTTATTCAAGTAGTCTATACAAGACACAACTCCACGTCTTCACCAATGGTTTCCTTTCCTAAAATTATAACTTGACAAAAAGAGGGGAAAGTGGAGTAAATTGTGACCCGATGAGTATCACATTTTCCTCCACCTAGCTGCGGATAAATAGCCAAAAGAAAGTTGATGCTGGAAATGCATTATTCATACAGTATATGTTCTACATTCTAGAACTGCTAAAACAGGCCCGATTCATCCACCTTATGATGCACAGGCACTGAAACATGTGTCCGACACGCGATTTTTTAAAAAAAATATTAACACGACATGTCGTCGACATTTTAATTAAATCATTTAAAAAATTTCATTTATATAGTATAAATTCACTTAATACTTGTTAATTTTTCTTGTTGAGATATTTTAAATACGAGTACATATTCGTAATTTACCCTAGTCGAAATGTTCGTGCTACAGAGAATCCACCTCAAGAATCCATTACCAAGCAAGTTCCAAATTTTCAGGCACACTTATTCTTCAAAATCAGTCCTGTAGAAATGAAATGAGTTCTAGCCCTTGTTTAAGCTCCATTTTTTAGCAAAAAAATGTATTTTTGAATAGTGTTTTGTTGGAGATTGTGTGGTTAAAAAATAAGGGAAACTTTTTTATTTACGTATAGTATTATTTTATAGAAGAATGTGTGGTTAAAATGAGTTTTGAAAAAATAAATTTTTGAAAGAATGAGGGCCAAACGTTGGCCTAATTCCTAAAGGATGTTAAGATAGGAAAAATATTTAGCCACATAATTATATAACACTACAACAGACAAACATATACATGTAAAGCATCAAGTTCTTAATTTTCATGATATCCATATTGAAATCTTTTATAAGTAATAACATATCTATTTCCATTCTCATAGCACAGATAACCATGAGCTGGTGTTTTATTCATGACTTCTATGTGAAGTGATAACCATCCATAATTCCCGTAGTCTGCTATTTTGAATAGTTAGCTATTAGAGATCATAAAGAAGCATTTCACATAGCAATAGGAAAATCAAATTGCAGATGTACATTAAAAAAATTATATATAACATATAATTGCATGTCAGTGCGTGTGCAGATTGAGCTAAAACAAGGTGTTGGGTTCTCAGAAAGGGCATGACTAGAACTTTGCATCACATGGTTTTTTCAATGAATAGAAGAAAAAGAAACAACAAAATAATAAATCAAAATTCGCAAAAAGGAAATACTAAATAGAATGGGGAACACGAGAATATCTGTAACATATCAATATGCAATTCTAAGTTCCATTGCCACTTTAAGAGCCTCCTACCAAGTTCTGTTCATGTAGCATTGCCAGAGGAATTATGCCAGTATCACGGTTAGCTTCTCCCACCCATAGCCTTACAAATGTACCTGAAAGTAATATGTAGATGAAACTTTAGAACACAAATTGATGAAAAATTATATCAACAGTAGAAAGCTATTTTGTAAACATCAAGAAAATTAGATAACGCCATTATCTTCAATTCAAAAACTAGCTTCATGAAGTACACGGGCCAATCATTACGTCTCCAAATTTTCAGATATATACTAAACCTATTTCCTCCAATACCTCCACTAATTAATGGCGCAGCAAGTAAATCATAATTTTTTTGTTTTTGGATCCTTCAAGTAGAGCTGACTCGAATGAATAATCTATCAAGACCAAAGAAATTATCAGTTTAAAGTTTCCACATACTTCCATGGACAAAAATGATTTTTTAGAATAATTTTCAACACTTCCTTTTTTATTCAACTTTTAATAATGATAAAGTTAAGGTCTTATCTCCACCTTATACTTTTTTAGTAAAACGTGGAGGACCATTACCTAACCTGCCATCAGTACAAGGTGGATATTCTTTCTCGTATCAACTCTACTAAAGGCATTACAATAAGTAGACCAAATTTAACTTAGCCTGTGTTAATTATTTTAGATCTCCCAATTGATCTAGCTATGAACACAATAGAATAGCGAAAAATATTCATGTAGCTGAATCTTTTAACTTATGGAGAACAAAGCTTAGTTTGTTGTTGTTATAGACAATCATGTCAAGGCAAGATCTAATAAGCAAACAATATCCTGGCACATAGATACTAAGTCAAATGCTGTTTTGTATATTAGAATCTCAAGGATGAGAAAAGCAAGTCTAAATAGTCGATTAAATCATCATAAAATACTAATTCAGAGAAAGACGGTCAACTTGCCTGGTGATGTTGAAATTGCCATTGCCTGACTTAAAATTTTACTACTGCTAAAAAGGTCCCAAACTCGGAAGCTTCCATCAGAATGAAGCACAAAAAGATGCTTTTTATTTGACACCTCTGATATGACCAAATCCTGTACAGCAGCTACCGTCCGACTCCTTGATGATAATTGGCATTAATGGGAAGAAAATGAACAATCAAGTAAGATACAGAAAACCATAATAATTTAATTATTGTCCATACGAACCATCATTAAAAAAATTTCCTCAAATCAATCCTTGACAATCAAAGAAGAGTCAGCAATGAAATTGTTTTTATTACTGATTTTTTCTGAGTAATTTTCTAAAATTTGATTGTTATAATGTATAAAGTTGTCAATCATGAAAACAAAATTGTGTTTGGTGGTCGTACAACTCCTATTTTATTTATTTTACAGAATCAATACAGCGGAAGTGTGGAACTGGCTTAAAAAAGAAATGTAACACATGAGTGTAATAAGAATGCATGGCATCAAATGAACTATGGATCTATAGCTCTACATCATTGAACTTGTTTCATTGATGGAAAACTGATATTTGATTCAATACAAAGCAGGATTGTAGTTAGATCAAATCCTTGCTTATTTTTCAAGACATCCCATAAATTTCGCCATCTAATTTATGGGTGTTTCTCACGTGCTTTTGGTAGATTTTACACAGTTGAAAGTTTACGCGCAGATCCAACGGTAACCAAACCACATCAAAGGCGAACAATCTAATTTGAAGACAAAGTGCATAGCATGATTTCATTTTTTTCAGATAATAAAATAAAATACCAAAAACTGGACAAAACAATTAAGGTAGGTAAATGAAGATATGGCAGGAGAGAGATCAAAGGGAAATTGATTAAGTGCTTAATCGATTCTAGGCACTAAAAGTTCTCCTCTATCACCCTTTATTGCTGTGGAAGCCCCTCAAAAATATATATTGGAAACAAAATTTTCACTTCTAAAGATTTTGAAAATTTGGAGAGTACTTTTAAAAGTATATATGGCTTTAGAGCATGTCTGGTAGTGCTTTTTTCAAACTTATAAGTTGATCAAATATCATTTTAATCTACATATTTTGTAGGACCCACAACTTTTATACATTTTTTTTATCCACGCGTTCACTAGGACCACAACTTATAATCTACAAAAAGATATACCGAACATACGCTTCTATTGATTTTTTCTTTTTTATTTGTAAGTGGACAAGCTAAAAATAGAGCCTCGACCGAATAACACAAAACATGGTGTATGTGCCTCGTAAAATACAACAGAATTTCTTTAAACAATAACCTATTATTCAGCTAGTTCTGCAAAAATATTAAGGACAACAATAAAGAGCTAGCACTACGAGCTCCCAACTGGAGACCATAACAGTGATCATGTCAGTATCCAAGTCTGTTACTTAGACATTGGAGCTGGGACATGTAATCTACGATATTTGACACCGGTTGCTTAAGCAGGGGGGATGGAGGGAGAGAGCAACAACACTGTAAAGTAATTAAGGTTTAAGTTTAATTCTGTCAAAATACCCAAAAGGAAAGACTGCAAAGAAATCCATATAAAAAAAATCAGTGTTTTAAACCACTTGATCTAAAAGATATGAAAGCCCTTTATTCTTTGATAGTTGTATCATATAGTTTTAACTCTCAGTTATTTTAATAAAATAAATAGCTTATCTTATTTAAAAGATTTCAACAATAAATACCAAAACTAAAAATTTATAGATTTTATTAAAATAAAGGTATTAAACTAAAGATATACTATATAAATGTATGTTGAAGAATTAAATTCTGTGTCCATATCCTACTTTTTTTAAAATCACGTGTCAACGTATCGGATTCACGCTTCTATGTCCGTCCAACGAGCTTTTAGAGAGTCACATATATATCATTTAATTGACTTTAATGCGCTCCCTGCTAAGTAGGCAAGATTCATTTTTTACCATTAAAACCTAATAGTTACACAATTCATTTAAACAGGTGATAACAAAACTTGAACTCGAGACTTTTACCTACTATATACCATGTTGAACCACTTAATGTAGAAGTTTAAGCTTTTAGAGATGGTCCTACATGTATACCAGATAAATTATCTTCAACAAAACAGAAGGAAGATATGCAGTTAACCTCGCAAATCAGATTGATATTGAGGATACTTCAGGGTTATGAACTCATGGACCTTGTTTGACAACTAACCACCATTTTCAATGCAAGAGTACAATATTTGGGCTATTTATATTGTATCATATGTAAAAGCTTCTCTATAAAGGTTGTTCACCTCATGTAATATCAGTCAACACTTGGGCAAGCATTTAAAATTCATGTCTCTGATACCACTTGCGTTTGTTAAGAAAAGAAAAAAAAAATCGAAAAAGAACATGAATAAGTGGAGTCTTGAGAGACAATTTTAATCATCGTAAACTGAAAACGGATACCTTGACATTATGCCCCACAACCGACCAAAACCAGCATCATCTCGTAGTTCAGACACAAAGCCTATAAATTAGATTAGATAAAAGTATTAGGAAAGATACTCGAAAGCAACATAACCATAACTTCAAAATGATGCAGAGCTGAAAGACAACTGTGGAGTCAGCTTTTTAGCAGTCTACTTAAACAACCATGGCCACTAATTCATATTTTAACATTTAAAGAGTCTCCTAGCGATACTCTACTACATCTTACTTATCAAGAGGAATCAAAGAAAATTGTTTAAATTCCTAATCGGCGATAGCCCATAAAGAGCTAAAAAATTAGTCCTTCCCATAAACAAAATGCTTCTTGTTCCTTCTTTTTAAAACTTTTACTCTGCTCCATTTGTCAGAACCAAAAAAGTCCCAACACTATATACATCCACACGTCCATCTCACATCTCGTAACCATTCTGTCACAAAATGAACCATTTTTTTCTAAAGAATAACTGTGTTTTTCTAAAAGAAAACCGACATATATTAGTAACATGCTCCACAAACATCTCGCAATATCAGAATGCAACAAGTAGACAATGATTTCCACAACCTTAGTAGAGATCACACACCAGAAATTAGAACGAAAAGATGAGGTCTTTTCTTTTGCACTATGTCACAAGTTTGATCATCCTATGAAAAAAGATAGAGCAAACACCTTAACCCTGTAAGAAGCACTAGACATCCAAGACTTGAAACTCGATTCACAGGAAAAGATACCAGAGAATTACAAAGCTTATGATTTCTTATTTGAACAAAAGGGACTGAGCAATTTCAAATGAGAAAGAAAAATCCGAAAGCTCGCTATCTCCAGAATAAAACAGAATAGCAAATGCCAATAAATCAACTTATTATCTGAGAGTATAAGAATTGAGTAATTAAGGCATTCTTCAACTGGGAAAGATTATACAATCTAGGTAAAGATACAGCAAAAGAAAGAGAACTCTCCTAACCATCATCTCAAAAACAATCTCTCTCTCCTAGAACCACGTCCCACCTAGCAAGATCTATGAAAAAAGAAAAACCCAGATAAAACTTAAGGAATCCTAAATGAATCTCTTCAGCCATTTTTGGGTCTAGCCCGTATTTACCTCACAACACGTCCTAAGAAAAAGCTTGTTCCCAAAAGAAAGCCTCCAAAAGTCATTTACCTACAGAGGCAAGTTTATCATTTTAAGATTATGCACTTCATTCTTTGCTCCTAATCACAGATCAAATGCTACTAAACAATCTTTCAAACTCCCTTGCTCCCCTCCCATAACATCTCTAGCATCAGAAGTTAATCGACTGAGCAAGAAAAAGTTAGTAGTTAACCACGGAAATGAAACATCGTAACATAAAAAATTGAAATGAAGATAAACATTATTATAGACCTGGAGCACTCGGGTCAAGAATGCCAACTTGGAAACAACTAATAGATCCATCCGTCCTTCCTACAACAAGACATCCTGGTCTTGCTGCAACTGCAGTTATTGCTCCATGATGTGGTTGAATTTGTGTTTGATACTCAAGAATATCGTTAGCTGGGAAAAGAGAGTGGTCATAAATATTCCTTAGTCTTATGAGGTAAGCAACCCCTGAGATTGTCAAAGCATAAAGCACAAATTGATTTCCGGAAGCAAATTTGGCCTGCATAGAAAAAAAATAACAGCACAGCTTGGTCATATAGCAGAAGAAACGAAAAGGCACTAACAGAAACAAATTATTGAGAACTAGCCGACCTCATCTTTGCATATAAAGGCAAAGGGAAAAAGAGCATCAGGAAATATGATTCGGATTCCAATCCTTGGTATTTCTTTATAACTGGAGAGCTCTAAAATCTCGAGCATATTTGACTGAATCTTGCATGTTTTCCTGGAGCAATGTGATCATTGGACGTCAACCATGTGTAATTTAGAAGGAGAACAACATACGACAATATGTATATGGAAATAACAAAAAATTTAAGAAATCAAAGCAATCAATTGATAATGTTCAAAGAGAGAGCAGTCCATCAATTCCAACAGATTAAACCAAAAGAGGGTGTCAATTCAAAAGTCAAGGAGGACCATGTCCCACCAACATCCTTCTTATAATAACAGAGAGGCAACTAAAGTTGGTGTCCACAATTTGTTTCTGAACTTAGATCCAGAACTACTGCAATGTCAAATCTACTGGCTTTTAAGTAAACCCTAAGTATATTTTTCACATTTTATGTCTCCCAGTATCAAATCTTAAAAAAACATTTGGCACGTTTAACACGGCAAGATTATTTAAAATCTGATTCAATTGTCAGACAGATGACTATCATGATTGGAATGAAAAACCCATAAAGTTACACAGAAAATTGTCAGGAACTATCTTTGCTTGACATTTTCTCATCAAAAATTTAATATCCTGTCTAATAAGGAATAGTGTCAGCTGACTCTTGGGTCAAAAATCAACAAAAACGGAGAACAACAGTTCAATTTCCTTTCAGGAATCCTTGTACCATTTGAAGTCCTCCAATCATTTCACATGACCATAGAAAGAAAGGCAGCCTCCTGGTTTAAAAAGCAGCTAGAGTAATAACAAAACTCAGTTCACCATTTCAAGCAAAACCTTGTATCTTGATGAATATGTAACTACAAGAAATAAAATATATTAATAATAAACACACAAATAGAATGGGTGAGACTTCATTCCAGCTCTCTTTCAGTTGAAAGTCTCTTTGCAACCAAGTCACAACGGATCGAAACCCTCCTTTTCCTTCCAATTGAAGAGATTCTCTAGAATTTATTATTCAACAATCACTTGACAGATAATCGTTTGGCATGGTTTTTGCTTTTATTTTTGCTTTTTGTAGAAGAGCTTTTGGAGAAAGCTTAATTTTTGTTTGAAAAATAATTTTAAAAGAATGAAACCACGTTGGACCAAATTCCTCTAAAAAATGTTCTAATTGGAAGAAGTACTTTTATAAAATTAGCCAAACAGATTCAAAAAGGGTATCAAAAGCTCCCTTTAACTTCTCAAAAGCCATGTCAAATGGGCACAAAATATAACTAGAGAAAGTTCCAATAAAAACATAAGCTCAGAAAAACAAAATAAATAGCCTAGCAAGTAATCCAGAGTCCTCGCAACATAAACACGACTAATAGCAAATATCATAATATCATTGCAAGTGTATGCATAAATTGACACCTAAAAAATTTCAACTATATGCGGGAAGCTCACCAGATAAAATAGGTAGGTGGGTCTCCCGCGATACAGAAAGAGGCAAAATCCTTAGCATTTGGATTGGGAGGAGTGGTAATAGTAGAATTTGAAGTAAAAGGGACAGAAACTTGATGCCACTTGATGGAATCGGTGCCGCATATTGGAACCTCCATCCCCGCCATGCGCCACCCTCTTGTACTCCCCATTGCAGCCGCTCCGGTGGGGGGCTCGGATTCCGGGTTTCGGGAGGGAGAATTTGAGGGGTTTTAATGAGAGAAACCTTTATTTCGCCACAGGTGCGTGTATGACTTGAAGTAATTTTGGAGTGCGACTTGAGCTGGCCACTCTTTGTTCGGTACGGGCAAACAAATGTGGTTCGATGCGGTCCGTATTGAGTTGGTCGATTTGAGGGTGGGAGACTATTTGCAATTCAAAATTAAGGCATTGTTTGATACGGATTAAATTGGATATTAATCTAAATTAAAATCAAACAATCAATATTAATCACATTTTTCATGGATTCACATATTTTCAACCACGCGTTTCAAAAACTTCTATCAGAGTATATTAAAATCTAATTTTAATCTCTATCAAACACCTTCTAAAGATAGAGATTAATAAAATCCAAATCTTGTTAAATTTTGAGTAATATTATTTATCGGCGTAATAATGGAGCATTGATAACGTGACAACTCATTATTCTGCACACAACACACCTCTCACTTCTCCCCCCTCTCATTAATATTGAACTAGCAAATCTCATTATTCCACGTAAATTGATCATTAATGTTCTATCATCTAAATTTATTATACAAAAAATTGACAATAAGACATGAAATGTAAAAAAGAAAAATTGAACCATATTTGTGTGCTAGTGTTTTCATGTTTTACTCGTGCTCGAAATTGCCAGTAAAAAAAAAGGAAAGGAGGAAAGAAAAAGAAGAAGTAGAATTGATGAAAATTGTTTGGCCAATGATATAATATGTAAATCGGACTTAAGTCAAGTTTAAGTGTGTCGCGAAACTGTGTACATTTAGTCACCTCAATGATAAACAGCTACTCGTGTAGATGCACCGACGGGATACCAAATACCTCAACAGGGAGTGTTTCCCCAAGAAGGCGAGGAAAATAACACGATCGTCTACCTCCAAACACATAAAAGGGATATCAGTCCAATGGAGATGGAGGTGGAAATGGACACCAACTATGTACTAGTCGACCTGGTAGTAACATGCCCCAAGAGGAAAACTTCTCCCCAAAATATGCTCAATAACAAGAACCACCCCAAAGATCCATCAGTGTTTTTGATCGAATCGAACCATCAAGGCCTAGAAATAGGTCCCACCAACCTTCCTCCGTTCTGAAGGAGCCGGAATAATATCAACAATATGAACCTCAAGAGGCTCCTCCGCTTAGAAATAGGCGGAAAGAAGACACGAGACGAACTTGAGAAATCAAGCGAAAATGTCACGATCCCCTTGACACCAAGCAAGAAGATAATTCTGACGGTCCATGTAGATTCTTTAAGTTAGATAATATGACGAAAGTCTGCCCTTCTCCTTAGAGTTGAGAAGTGCCCCAGTTTCAAGCCACTTCGTGACGCCAAAAACACCCCAAGTATGAAGGAAATGGTGATCTAGCGAAGCATCTCAACAATTATAAGACTTATATGTCTCTAGAGGAGCTTCTCAGTGTTAAAGTGCATAGCTTTCCATCTCATTAACTAGGGCGGTAGAGATTTGATACAACTATATCCTACCCGGTAGTATTAGGAGATGGTCATACCTCAAAAAGGCTTTTATGAACCAATACATGTCTAGCAAAGAAGGTTAGGCCCCCGTCCAAAGGCTACAGGACATGAGGCAGCAAGCAGGTGAGACTTTGAAAAGTTACTTGGCTCTCTTCGCGGATGAGATGACCTATTGTAAGCAAGTTACGGATAGATGGGCCCTTTTTGCTCTAAAAAGAGGCCTCAACATGAAAATTCTATTTTGAAGGGATGTGTGAAACAAAAATCTCACTTCTTATGATGTCTTGGTAGAGATGATGAGGAGCGGGATTGTCAATGAAGAACTGATTGATCACAACAACAGCACATTGTTGGGATTCCCACCACCTCAGAAATAGCGACGAGGTCTTGTATCGCACTTGGTAAACTAGCAATGGACCCAAGCAGGACATACAATCACCCCTACTTCAGGCTAAGCATTAGCCACTGCCATTCTAGATGTGGGGCCCTCATTGGCATACGAAGAAGTTGGATATGAGGCTCAAATACAGTCAAGTCAATCCAAAGGAAGAGGTAGATGAAGGATCAGTGAGCCTAGAGATGGGCAATACTGTACCTACCATCGCAATAATAGCCACATCACTGAAAACTGCATGCAAGAAAAGAGAAACACCCATCAGGTGCAAAGGAACGCGCCTCGGCCTAGATACAATGGAGAAACTAGATATAGTGAGGTAAGGTAACACCGCAGAAATGAATCGTCTCGACAGGAGCACGAGGAGGAAAGGAATAGACCAAGAGGCAGACAGAGGCCTAGGAGAGAACCCCCAGCTGAGGTAGATAATGACCATATCGAAGAGATCGACACCATTATTGGTGGCCCACATTTAGGAGGAGAGTCAAGAAATGCTTAGAGAAACTACGCGAGGGAAACAAATGATCCTCCCATGATAAACTACTTAGTCAATAACACCGTTCGTGGATCAAGAAGTATCCTAGCAATAACCTTTTCGCGAGAGGACACCACTGGGGTTTATTACCCCCATTGCGATGCTCTGGTGGTACGAGCCGTCGTAGCTAGAAATTGGCTCAAGCACATGTTGGTGGACAATTGGAGTTTCATCAACATCTTGTTTGTAACTACCTATAACAAGATGATGGTAGATCTAAGCTCGCCCTATGACCGTCCCCTTAAATGGTTTTACGGGTGATAGCATTATTCATAGAGGAAGGATCACACTGCCAGTAGAAATGAGGTAGCCCCTACTTACGACACACCACTACATGGAATTCCTCATTGTAGACCATCGATCCGCCTACTATGGGGTGTTAGGGCGACCTGCTTTGAAAGAACTTGAGGCTATTTCTTTCATACACCATTTATGTATAAAATCTCCAACTAAAAGATGAATTGCCACAATTCGAGGAGACCAAATGGGTTGGAGGGAATGATACCTCATCTCTTTGAGGAAATATGAACCTCAAATTATAAATATGGTCTTAGTAGAAGCTGAAATGGTTGAAGCACCTGAAGAAGGTCCTACCACCAAGTAGGAGGGAGACGTCAACATGATAGATGTCCCTGAATAAGGAGTCATTATGGGTCACCGAATCAAACTCACAAGCGACCCTAGTGGAAGAACTCGAGTCTTTCCCAATTAGACCCCGCGACCCCGCAAGGGTGTTGCAAGTAGCGAAATAGCTTAAGTCGGAAAAAAGGATGAGACTTAAAGGTTTCCTGCTTAACAACTTAGACATGTTTGCATAGAAGCACGAAGACATAGTGGGCATAGACCTCGAAGTTAGTTGACACAAACTCAATTTAGACCTTAAATTCGCACCTCACAGGCAAAAAAAAGAGCATTGAACCCGGAGATGTATGGAGCCTTGAAAGAAGAGGTAGAAAAACTCATATTCAACGGGTTCATCAGGGAAGCAATATACCCACGGTGGATATCCAACCCACTTTTAGTAAAGAAATCCAACGGCAAGTGGAGATGTTGCATAGACTTTTCCAACATCAACCAAGCATGCCCAAAAGACAGCTTTCCTCTTCCAAAAATCGACCAATTAGTTGACTCCACTATAGGCCATGAGCTCTTGAGCTTCATGGATGCATACTCAGGGTACAACCAAATTCTCATGCACCTAGCGGACGAGGAGAACACCTCATTCATCACTAATAGAGCCATCTACTGCTACAAAGCCATGTCATTTGGCTTGAAAAATAACGAGGTAACTTATCAATGGCTAGTCAGCAAGATGTTTGCCGTCCTCATAGGAAAGATAATAAATGTGTATGTCGACGACATGCTTGTGAAGAGTCTCAGAATGGGAGATCACGTTGAGCACCTGGAAGCCACTTTCAAAATCCTAATGAAGTACTGGATGAAGCTGAATCCATTGAAGTGCACTTTTGGTGTCACTTCGGGAAAATTCTTGGGTTACATGGTCAACCAACGAGGCATTGAAGCAAACCCTGAAAAATTAAGGCCCTACTGAATATAAAGTCCCCCTATAAGCCTAAAGAAGTACAATGTTTGACAGGTCTTCTAATAGTGCTAAACCACTTTATCTCAAAGGTGATAGATAGGTGTCTTCCATTTTTTAAAATCGTGAATGAAGTAAAGAGGTTCCAATGGAATGAAAAATGTGAAGAGACTTTCCAAGGGCTAGAGAAGTACTTGGGCCAAGTCCACTCATCTCAAAGCCCGAGGAGGGAGAAGCGTTGCTATTGTATCTAGACATGAGCAAAGAGGTTGTGAGTTCAGTCCTAGTGAGGAAGGAAGACAATATGCAATTGCCCGTCTACTACGTGAGCAAAGCTCTTTTACCAGCTGAGTTGTATTACATTGACATGGAAAGACTTGTTTTGTCCCTTATGGTTGCTTCTAGGAAGCCGATGCCATACTTTTTGGCCCATATTACACTAGTATTGACAAGCCTCCCCCTTGAACAGTTACTCCAAAAACCTGATGCCTCAGGATAACTAATGAAATGGGCCTTAGAATTGAGTGAATTCGACATTTTATATCGGCCAAGAACCTCAATAAAGGGACAAGCTGTGGTAGATTTCATAGCAGAATTCACTGAGGCAACAGACATCAATGTCGTAATGGAACCGACAGACACCCTAACTTCGAAACTGTTTGTTGATGGATCTTTTGGGAAATGGGGTATGGGATTGATGTATTTCTAGAGAGCCCAGAGGGCCACAAACTCAACTGTGCAATAATATTTGGTTTCAAGACCTCAAATAAAGCGGCAGGATACAAGGCATTGATAGCATGCCTCAAATTAGCGAATAAAATGCAAGTTGGAATCTTAATAGTTTGTAGTGACTCACAGCTGGTTGTGAGTCAAGTCAATGACAGCTTCGCAGCCAAGGATAAATGCATGGCAACATATCTAAAAAAGGTAATGGGCTTGCTCCCCTACTTTGAGAAATTTGAGCAATCCAGATACCAAGGGCTAAGAACCTACACGTGGTTGCTTTGTCAAAACTAGCCAGCAACAAGGATTCCGAACTGTTTAAAATTGTGCCAGTGGAGTACCTCTTTAAGCCTTCTACTTGCAAGGGAGATGAAATGATGTAGATTAAAAGGACCATATCGTGGATGCAACCAATTATCGCTTACCTCAAGGATCAAACATTGCTAGAAGATAAGGAAGAGGCTCACAAACTCAGGCGTCAAGCCACCCACTATGCGCTTCAGATGAGGTGTTTTATAAGAGAGGCTTCTTATCCCCGCTTCTGCAATACACTGGAGGAGAAGAGGCCAACTATGTTCTACGAGAGATTCATGAAGGAGTTTGTGGCAACCACACTGGGGGACCAACACTGGCTCAGAAAGTATTAAGGCAAGGGTACTATTGGCCAACTCTAAAGAAAGACGCAGTTCAATTTGTAAGAAAGTATGACAAATGCCAATGTTTCTCCTCCATCCAAAGATAGCCATCACAGGAGCTTACGGTGGTGTCTGCCCTTGGCCTTTTGCTAAATGGGAGTGTCGACATGATAGGCCCTATGTCGAAAGAGAAAGGAAGTGCTAGCCATGTGATTGTCGCCATCGACTACTTTACTAAGTGGGTCGAGGCAGAACCATTAGTAAAAATAATTTAGGCAAGCATGTCCAAGTTCATTTGGAAAAATATCATTTGCCGATTTAGAATTTCCCAATCGCTCGTAACAGACAATGGGCGACAGTTCGACAACAAAAATTTTAGAGATTTATACGATGAACTAGGTATTAAGAAGCATTTCTCCGCCCCTCACCACCCACAGGAAAATGATCAGGTTGAACCTATTAACAAAACCGTCAAGCACCTTTTGAAAAAGAAACTTGATGAGTTGAAATGGACGTGGGTGGATGAGCTCTTCCATGTGTTGTGGGCAATTCGTACCATCAGTTGAACTACAACATAGAAACTCCCTTCTCGATGGCATACGAGGCTGAGGCTATGAGCCCGATCGAAGTGGGTCTTCCTTCATCTCGCTACATGCACTTTAATGAGACATCCAATAATTCGCAAATAAAGCTGGCATCCTATTAGAGGAAAATGGCATAGTACTACAATGCCAATCAAAAAGATATCATTCAGAAGATGTGACCTTGTGCTAAGGAGGGTTTTCCCTTCTTCGAAAGAACTTAGTGTCGGCACACTAGGTCCGAATTTGGAGGGCCCATACCGTATATCAGGGAATGTGAGACTATGGACCTTCCTAATCGAAAGCTTGGATGGGAAAGTGCAACCACACCTTTGGAATGTAGAACACTTGCGTAGGTATTACCAGTGAAGACATGATCATTACTTGTGAATATTGATAAGTTTGTTTTTGTGCACTTATTTAATACCTAGA
>CAIGRH010196190.1:0-11094 GCA_903798295.1 Fraxinus nigra
CCGTTTCTGAAACTTTGAAACTTCAGTGACCATTTTGAAATTTTCAGGTAACTTCAGTGACCATTTGTGAAATTAACCCTTATGAAATAATAATTAAAACCCTAACTTATAATATTATATATTACCGAGGATTCCGCTTGGCGTGATTTTGAAAAGTCAAAAGCTGCTTATGAAATTAATAAGTTATTTTTTAAAATAATTTTTCTAAAAATAATATATCTAACTAAAAGAGCTTTTAAAATAAGTAGAAGTGATACCAAACGGTCGTTTCAAGTTATAGTTTGATTGAGAAAGAGGCAATCCTTGGAATCCGCGGCTCACTATGTTAGTTAGCGAGTCAACATTGGTAGATGCAATAATTATCATACTAAACCAGAAAGGTAAAAAATTCCATCCAATGAACCTTAATTACCCTACTTAATCTTGTTACTTTCTACACGGCTATGTTCATCAAGTGTCAAAAAGGGAACCGGTAGGTAAACTTATCATTCAATTTTATATGCAAACACGCTATAGATAAATTAAGGAAATGCCGACTTAAATAGCTGGAATCAAGGACGTGCCCAGCATTGATGTTCAATCCGGACGGACGTTGAACGGTCCACGTCGACAATCAACGATCATAAGTGCGAGGTCGTTTATTAATATTTAAAACTTAATATATATTATTATATTAACAATAATATCAAACTCAACAAGTGTCATAATTGTAAGAATTCTAATAATCTTTAAGGATAGTCATGAGTTTGACTCTCCCCTCCATATTGCCATTAATTTTGGCAAAAATTGTAAAATAGTAAAAATTGGAGAACTAAAAATATATGAATTGCAAGCTAGGAAATCGAATCAAAGACATCTTATTAGATTTGCAAACTCTAACTAACTCAACTGAAGGAGACATTTGAAAAGAAATGAAATAACAGTTATATAAGCTAAAAAATCTATCTACTCTAAAAAGAAAAAACTCTCGGCAGATCCAGCACGGGCGACCGCGGGACTCGCCGGGTGTTGGATCCGCCCCTAGCTGGAACTCAAGAAAATGACACTCTAAATAGTTGAAATACATTTTGTGTCCTCTGGAGAAACTCTCGTTCATAAAAGGTCCAATAAATCAAGTCACGAAAATGAGAAATCGATCAAATTTAAATGACTTTTTTTTTTCCGCCTTCACGAAGTTAGCCTCAAATTTATTGAAAATGTGTTTAATTTAGTCGGCCTAATCGGCAATACATACACACACACATATATATATAGGGGTCCTTTCGCTAGTTTCTAACCCTTCAATTATCTCTCCTAATCTTGATTATAACTTTGTTGACATTTCCACCATTGCACTAATTAAGCTTTAATTGCCACTTTCTACAAGTGCAATTATTACTATAGTCACAAATTGTGAAATTCTTTTTTCTTTAACGAGGCGGCAATTAAATAAAATATTAAAATTGAAATTCAATATATTTATAATAATTAATAAACGATAATAATCAACTAATAATATAACCTAACATATAATAATTGCAGTAATACTTGAGACATTTAATTTTTAGAGACTTATATTAAAATTATTCATAAAAATCTCGAATCCAATTTCTTTTTTGATTGATTTTTGAACAATTTTCAAAAAAAATTATAAAATTTGATGTTCGACATTAAATATTTATATATTTTTCATAAAAATAAAAAAAAATAAAAAAGATAATGAGAAAGAGATGAGTCTCCACCTTTCTCCCAAATGCTTTGTATCTTTGCACGGTGGTTCCACACTATAAATAGTTTTATAGACTTTCAACCTTTAAATCATTATACTTGGAAGGGTTATCACTCAACGGATAAAAGTTAATTTAGGGATAATATACTGATCTTTCCTAAGAATTAACATCGATGACAAGATTTGACACCTCGATGTCGACTCTTCGTCACCCAAATTTCACACTACTACACAATAAGTAACTTCCAATTATGCGAATAGAGTCCATTTATACAATCCCTTTTTTTTTATTCAATTTGGTCTTCAAATTTGTAGGGTAAAAGACTTCCACATTTCTTCACCTAATTAATTTTTTTATTTATAGCAGTTGTACTTTTATGCCGACATGTTAGATTATTGGCAAACATACGGATTACGACCTTTATTATACCTTAATTAATTCGTCTTTAATTATTTTATTATTTAACAACTTTTTATTCTCAAGCATATATTTAATTTATGTCTGACTTTTTGCGATCAATTAAGCTTTTTTTTTAGTTTTATTCTTTAATACTAATATATACACTTTTAAAGTTAATTGATTGAAATAAACTTAAATGGAAAGTTGTTGAAAAGATAGACAGATAAAAATATAATTTAATTTATATGAATTAAACAATAAATAAAATAATTCTTTCTATCTCTAAGATTATTTTTTTTATATGGTTCGAGAGCGGAAAAATGTCACGAATTTAAATTTTAGAGTCGACTTTTTTCACGTGCTAGACTTTTGATGAAAATGATATCAAATTGTACATCAAGAATCTTTTAAATAAAAATAAAAATAAAAATACATAATTACTTCTATCTTTCTTAATTAGTTAAACTTTTAAATAAGTTAATTTAATGTTAATGAATTTTATCCGCTTATAAACGAAGTGGATTGGATACTTAAAAGTGAAATTTTAATATTACTTTTTACTTTTTGAATATAATTTTCCAAAAATTAAAAATTATCAACGGTTGTTTATGTTTGACTATGAGCAAGAGCCTCATCAGCAAAACACTCACTCCATTAATCAATCTAAAATTCTTGCACCTTTCATTATTATGATTATGAAATAATTAATTTTATTAATTTATTATATGGTTAGTCGTATATGATCATCAAAATCGGAATTGCTAACACCCATTTTGTGTTGCCTCGTCCCAACTATCGAGAGCCGAATTTTCATTTCTATAATAATTTACGTGTTGATAGTAAACGTTAGGAGTCTTAACTTATGTGATGGTTGTGGCAGAGTACAATACGATAGTGATGATAAAGTTAAGATCAATGAGTTTGATTTCATCTCATCAACAAATCAAAAGAAGAAAATACAAAAGAGGTTGTTCTTAGTTACTTTTGATTATTTTTTTTTAGTTAATTTTGCGAAATAAAGAAAAGGGTACTATTGTATTTTCAATCAGTTAATTAGTGGATTGTTTGACTTGTGACGCGGGGTCCATGGATGTTTCCCTTTGAGGTATATCACATTATATGTTATTTGAAGTTCGCGCTTAGTTAAAACTGTTCGAACACAGTATATCAGCCTGCATGTTACGATTTGAACAATTAGAAACTTGAGTATTTGAAGTTCCGATTGTTTGATGTCCAGTGTTTCAATAGTATGAAGTTCCGATTTGAACAATTAGAAACTTTGATGAAACACATCGACTCTGGAAGAAGTTCTTGATCACCTTTCTATTCTAGGTTAAATGTATATGTTTGGGAATGCTTTTATACACATTAATGAACATTATGAAGAAGCTACGGACTACGGTCATAATTCACACGATCTCCTTCGAGTAGCGAATATAAAAGTTATCATGAGTTGATTAGACACTTCACTCGATATATGAAGTTAGTGCGCATTAAGTGCAAACTTGTGATTCTATTTTCGTCTCTGGACATGATAAGTTTTATATTTATTTAATTTTTATTGTGTTTAAATTTTGTGACAAATAAAACTAGACAGACATAAATATTCTCAAAATTATCAAATGTGGTCTCAAACTACGGAACCTTTGCTGACGCTAAGAGGTACATTGTATTTAGTGGGATTAATGGAGAATCTTGAAAGTATAACACTAAGATTTCCGGCCCCCTAATTTGAGATGACATAAATTCCCAAACATTAACACATAAGCATCAAGGATCGACACATAGATGGAACATCATGAATAATAGTAAGCACTTGTTTGGTTTAGATAAAATAAAGATTATTTGTAGATTTTGACAGAAGTTGACAAAATGTATAGTTGAAAAATTGATTAAAAAAAATTGGGTCTCATAAAAGTGTGATTGAAAATAAATTTTAGAAAATAAAGCCAAACATGGGCTAAATTATGTTGTTGTTTTAAGCTGACATAAGAATTTAGTAATATTAGTTTAACGAAAACGAAATCTTGCATGTGAAAAGGAAAAATCGCAAATATATTGTCATTTTATATGTAAATTGTTTGTTCAAGAATCACGAAAATGAGAAAAATATTATTAATGTAATAAAAAAAAAAGATGTGTATAACCATCATTCGAAGATTTTAATACCCGTCTCTTTGAGTTCGCCACCCGGGCACAAAAACATATATAGTCGAACATTCGATTAGAGATGAAACAATATGTTTAATCGTATGATGAATACCATTGGCATTTATATATTTTTGCTTCTTTCAAATAAAGAGAGATTTATGTTTATTTTACGTTTATATTGGTAGAAGTGTAGTGTAGTTATTTTCTTGTTTGTTTTAGAGTATTTTCAATGATGGTTTAAAATAGAAATTTAGATTTTCAAAATAGTCAAAAATTTCTTCAATAAAGAAATGTAAAGGAGATACAAATTGCATTTTTCGACAAATTTTTTTTTTAAAAAAAATCATAAATTTATATATTTTTTAAATCCACAACAGGCAAAAGGTGGATTTATATCTTCTTATCGGAAGAATTTGGATTTAGATTCATCGAGATATAAACGAGGATACAAAAGTAATTTTGAAGATATCAATTTACACCCATCATTAGAGATGCTCTTAGGACCTGTTTGACGTGACTTTTTGAGAAGTCAAATTATTTTCATTTGTCGAATGTTGGAAAGCTATAGTGCTGACTAATGCCCACTAAATATACGGCTAGCAAAATCAAGTAATCAATTTTCTCTATTTGTGAGGTCTTTAAACTATTCGATTAAGTCAACGAAAATCTTTTGGTATGATTTTGTCAAAATACTAGATTATATCAAATCAAAAATGCAGCAATTCTTGTTAATTATTCTTCTTCATTTTTTTGTATTTTATTTTTTTCGTGTGTTTTTGTTGATGTGTGTGGCACATAGCCGTTACGTGTATGGCTCAAACCTTGCCAAATGAGCCCTTCTTCAAAACTTGATGTCACGCTTCATTCACAAATTGGACGTACCAACTTTGGCATCTGTGGGATGGGTTCTTTTACACTAATGTTGGCCACGCTAATCTTTCTTATCTAATTAGAAAGAGAAAACTCTCGACTCAAAGCGCGACTACGTTTAAGTCCATGTTTGGTACACATTCTTTTAAGATACGTTATTTCAGAATTTATTTTCAACCACGTATTTTTCAATAAAATAATATTTTTCATCACGCCAATAACTTTTCTTTATTTTTTAACTACGTATTCATCATCATATCACCATTTAAAATACATTCTTTCATCAATAATATCCATCAAACACATCCTAAAAGTTACTTTTTTTACTAGAATAGGTTAAAATCGTGTGGAATAAAAAAGTTATAACTTAAATAGTTCAATTTACTTTTAAACAATTCTTACTTTCGTGTAAAATTAATGTAAGGCCCATTCAATAAGGATTAAAATTCAATTAAAATTGAAAATATGATCGTTATTGAATCTCACTCGTTTAATAAAAATCAACAATAACGGCTAATTTTTCAATTTTAATCTGATTTTAATCCTTACTGAACGGGCCCGTAGAATGCATGACACGAGTATTGATGAGAATTGTTTGAATAACCATGTTATGTGATGTACACATAGAGATTCACATAATGTGAGTGGTGTGGGACCCACGATACAGTACCGCGAGCCCCACCCCACTCACATTATGTGAACCTTATGTGTAAACAATCCTTGTTTGAAAAACATCATCAAATTTTTCGAATAATACACCTTAAAGAGCATGAAAAAAAAAATCCAACATTGGATGTATTTGATATAGGCGCACTATGCATGATTCGAATTGATTTGCGTAAACATAGGACCTTTTCTAGTGGCTTTATGTTTCCACTGCCCTATGCCCTCTTGCTTTCACCTCTCAATTACCAGTTGGACTTGATTTAAGTCAACGCTCTCTCGCTCCAAATTCAATGGTTCCTCCAACCGGGGTTTCCACCACCTTCTTGATTAAACGTGACCAGTTCTCAAGTGATTGTGACACACAGTGTCGACGTGTCATCCCATTTAAATAAAAATTTATCGACCACGCCATATTTATATTACACTTGCACTAAAATCGAGCGAAGGACATTTAAAATTGATGCAATGCATGTGCATTACCGTATGAAGTGTCGTGTGTGGATTGAAGTGTATAAAGCCTACTACGACCCCAAATTAGAAACACTCAAATCATAAACAGAAATATGCCAAAAGCGTATACTGAATTTAATGCCCTATGAAATATGTCAAATGGTGAGCCAATTAGTCAAAATGACATATAGAGTTCTTAAATATTTACAGTAGCAAAAAAAAAATCACCAAAAAAGAAAAATAAGAAAGTAAGTACATGAATACATGTTCATATAATTGAACCAAACGCACAAACTTTCACACCAAACGCGCTGAAAAAAGGCAAAAAGCTTGAGCCACTTTGAAAGCAATAATATAAGTTGCTACATTTTAAGAGAGGGTGCGCTTATTGAAAGATTCGACTGTCAGGTTGGCTGTGAAAGCCGGAATTGAATTCATCTTTCTGATGAATACTTCAACCTGCAAAACCATCACTCAATCATGTCCTGAACAGGAATAATTTGGTGCACAGCAGTAAAAGAAAATAGCACATCACAAAAATGAGTTAGTTCAAACCTGCCGAGATAATTCAGGATGTGAGGCAAACTCATTTGCCTACATCAAAAAAGAAGGGAAGAAGAAAAACAACTTAGTTCATACTGTACATCGATTGATATGTATGTGCCTTGACTGCAAAGCACAATAATAACAATGTGCAAGAAATTCTAATGTTACAAGTAGAAATCGTGGTCATTTCTCCAGTACTAAGCACCGTTAATTAACTTGTGCTAAGCAACAATGACATGAAACATAAATTAATTGTTGAATCATTTAATTCTTAGGACCTACCATTGAACTTATCACCAATTAATTAATGAGTCGGTGCTTAGTAAATCATTTTTCCAACAAAGTCCCCACCTCATAGATCACTAAATTACAATTTACCGCCCTTTATTACCATCAATTGTTGTCATTTATTATTACTTACGCAAGAGCTTCCCCTAAAAAGAAATGCTTACGTTTCTATTTGATATTCCCCACGACATTGGAATACATTTGCCAAATCTAAAGGTTTTAACGTGCAAAAATCTCATTTTTCCTGTAGCCCAAAACTCAAAAAAAGCGTGGCATCCATTTTTACTCTAGGAATCTATCAATGAAGAAGACAGTAAGTCAAAAACCTCGAAACAAGATCCATAGAAACTGTGCAAAGTAAAAGTGAGGTATACACTATTGACGGAAGAAAATTTTTTGAGGGACTAAAAATAATCTTCTTCAACAAAGAGGAGAAAAAAGATCAAGTTAATGAAGCTTACCAAAAAGTTCATGTTCCCTGATTCATATTCAAATTCAAGCTTTTCGTTGTCGCTTTGTGCGTAGATCGAGTGAAGGGTAAAGCGAGTAACTGGAATTCCATCCGAGCGTTGGTGGTCATCCATAACAATCTGGCAAAGTATTTCGAAGATCACTTTAACAGACTTTGGAAATATGAGAAAAAAAATCAGTCCAGAAGATATGTTGGCTGTTTATATTAGTATAGAGACAAGATACGGAATAAAATAAACCCATCTTGTTTACCATAACTCAAATGCACCAAACCACCACTGCTGATACTTTTATCAGTAGTTGTTGGTCTTCGAATTTTCACTAATAGACCAATGAGCCTACTCATCTTTCAACAGAAAAAAGTGTAGTTTCCATGACAAAGATGTCCGTTCATTCGAAGAATACTGGAAATTCACTAGGCCATGTTTTGTATCGCATGTGATTTGATAGATATAAAACGAATCAGAGAATGCTAGTAAAGTGAACAGAGCAGTTTCTAGTGTGATCCAAATCCTACACATGACAACTACACGAAATTCTAGTGCATATCTACATCATATCTTCTTCATTCCTAAATTTTGTATTATTAACTTGCAGTAATATCTATTTAAGTATCTTATTTAATCAACATAAAATGTGAATCCTGAGCCAATATCTTTTTCTTGTTAGAGTTCTAATCTTAGCCAGGAATCTCTATTTCTCTCTTTTTTCGATTGAGTGGAGGGAAAGGGGGAATTGAAGGATTGAAATTTCAATTACATACAATGATTTACGCTATTTATTATCTCGACATAGTGATTGTTACAACAAAAGAATAGCACCAGTCCTTAACACCCATTAAAGAAAGTCAATCGCATTTAGTGGATACATGTAAATTGTACAAGAAAATGGGAAAATGCAAATGAGAGGAAACTGGGAAAAAAAGAAATTTGATGTCAAAAACAAGCATGACAAGAGGCTGGCAGCAGAATGAAAATGTTGAATCACCACTAAATGCTGTTTTTGCATGGAACCAATTCTTTGATTATGTAATGGGGCAGTTCTCTGATTTGACTAGAAAGATGCACCTTTGCCCTACTGTTTTCACGTAAACTTAGCTACTGCCTGTGAGGAGCCAAAACACTAACACTAGTAATTGTAGTTTGAGAACCAAAAAGAAAGTTCTAGCATTACATACCTTGTAACCAAAAAGTTCACAGCAAGCCCTTCTAAAAACTGAGATTCTGTCGGCAAAAACTGTTTTATATCTGTTTCATCAAATACTCAAGACTGTTTACTTTTATCAGAGGAGCTAAATGTAAATGCTACAGCAAATATTTAGAGAATTTTATTTAATATTCACCTCTCCTCCCGTTTTTCAAGTGTTGCAATTTGCTCTTTCAACCGCTTGATATTTCCAGCAATGTAGGAGTCAACCAGTGTGCCAGCATCAGCTAAAGTGAAATAACCAATTAGAGCATGTCAAAAATCATGATTAAAAAACAAAAAACAGCCAGTGAGTGAAATAAAGAGTATATTTTTTATGACTATGAGGGCACCGCGCAAATGTAGAAGAGCAAATATAAAGCCTGATAAAGAATTTATTTTAGTTGCATAAGGATCTTAGCTCCATTTAGAAAGGTAAAGCCATAGCCCATTTCTCTGTCTTGGCTGCTAAGTGCTGGCCTTCTATGCCAAGAAATACAGCACCAGTTGTCGGACAGTATACTTACTATAGCTTCCATCTACTTCCTTATTGAAACATTGCCTAGATTTTCACGACTATTGAGACCTCAAACGAAAGGTTTGCAAGAACAACCACTTATGCCAAAATAAATAAATAAATCGTGATTTATTAAAACCAATGAACAATGGAAAATAAAAAATGAACATCGCTTAAATTTATGTATCGAGTATTATGGGCTACTTGAGCATCAAACTCATAATGACGGGCTAGGAAGCACCGACACTAATACGAGACAACACTGACACATCAACACAATTTTTTTAGAAAAAGTACCAAAGTGACATATCCCAACATGCTGCTTAAAATGATTTTTTATATTGTAAAATAATTTTTTTTTGTTAATTTCATCATGTCAACAATGTGTCTATAACGTGTCAACAACATATCTCATGGCATATCGACAATGTATCTCCCAATGGCATCATGTTGATGATGTGTCAAACTGTACAAAATCATAAAATAATTTGGGCATGCCACCTTGCATTTTCCAACGTATGTTGACAATGTATCTTCGTGTTGGTGATGTGTTGGTGACGTATCCAACTATACAAAATCAAAAAATAATTTGAACACGCCCCCAGCGTTTCCATCACATGTCGATGTCGTGTAGGATACGCTGGTGACAGGAGAGTGTTGGTGCATCTTGGACAACAAACAGTCTCCGCACCATTATAGATGTCAAAAATTGTAATTGGAGTTACTACCTGACTCGATACCTATTTTACATCAGCATGGGACAACTATCCTTTAGAGCAATTATCTTCAAATCTAAGGAAAGTCGTTTAGCGTCTAGCGAGCCAAAGTTTTGTCCACTCTGTATTGTAGCGCCCAAAAAGGGGATTAAATTGGGCCACTGTACCAATTAAATACCGCCACACTCAAGTATGCAAATATGGAAGATGCTTATGTTGGCTCGTCAGCCATACTGTTGCAGAAGTTCTTATTATGTAAAACGCAATTTCTCCTAGTTGACTTAAAAAGTTCTAGGAGTAAGACCTCCAGGTGCAGTATAGCTTTTTAAGTTTTTGTACATTTCCTCCAGGAAAGAAGGGGAAGAACAATATGCATGACAAGTAGAACAGACATTCACAAAACCAGTGCCAATAACATGGAGATTAAAATTGTCCCAACTGCTATTGAAATAAAGGGGCGACGCTGCAAACCCACACTCCCATCCACCCCTAAACCCCAAGGATCCCCAAGCCCAAGTTCAGGGAGTTCCATTTAATGAAGTATTAGAACTGTGCACAAGTAATAGATGCACCTCCAAAATGCTTGTATAGCCGTTCTTTACCATGAGATATTAAGTGTGACTAGGATAGAGCATTGTACTAGTGACAAAGACGAGAGAAAGGTGAGAAGGATGAACTAAAGTTTCAAGAGGCAGACGATCTAACAGTTGATTAACTTACATGACTGCTTTTTAAGGTCTTCAACAGCCTGCAATTTCTCCTTCGTCTTCTG
Source organism: Fraxinus nigra (assembly GCA_903798295.1). Taxonomy (NCBI): domain Eukaryota; kingdom Viridiplantae; phylum Streptophyta; class Magnoliopsida; order Lamiales; family Oleaceae; genus Fraxinus; species Fraxinus nigra. The sequence goes on from CAIGRH010196190.1 coordinate 10,741, forward strand.
CAACTCATTTTGCAGAGCCTCTATTGTTTGTTTTGCCTCATGCTCAACTGCTAGGGTATTAACCATTCGCAGAACTTTCGTACTTGCAGAAGAAAAATCACCATGTCCCAGCTGGAAAACAAAAAAAGGATTGTGCATCCAAATAGACACTTCAGTAATAAAAATAAAATAAAAAATCATGCTTCCAGCCTCTTTACTTGTGACACTCACTTTCTAGTGCTTAAATATCAATGTTCATTGTAATAAATATTTCAAAACTTGACAAGTTTTCCATACCCATCATTAACAATAAATCCATCATAGAACACACTACTTGAGATAGCCAGAATTCTAATGGGATTTAAGCATGAAAAA
>CAIGRH010196219.1:0-14924 GCA_903798295.1 Fraxinus nigra
CCAACAATAGTGTAGGATCCACTTTATTTTCTCGACTAGCATAGTTGGCTTTCTCCTCAACTTGCTTAGTACAATTTCTACATTCTAAAGCATAATGGCCAAATTTTTGACAATTGTAACATTTAACTCGAGATTTGTCATACATTGGCCTTTCATTTTGCCTCGTACCTTTTCCTCTTCCATAACCTCTAGTGGAAAACGAGCTTTGGCTTCTTTTCTCCTTTTAGAATGCACTTCTTCCTTGATTTTGGCCACGTACTCTTTCTCTTCAGCTTCTCCTATTGCTGAACTTTCCTTCACCCTTGTTCAAGGTGAGCTTTGTTTGAAGAGCTTGCTCTAATGGCTTTTCTTTCACCTTCTTCTTTAGTCTTTCTCTACGATCTCCCATACATCTTGCGACCCGAGCAATGCCTTCATCCTTATACTCCAATTGTCGTAGTTATCCTTGTTGAGTTGAGGAACTTGAAAAGGAATCATCCCACTTGCCATTTTTCACAAGGACCTTAGGGCTTTGATACCACTTTGTTGGGAGAAAGAGAGATTTAAGAACTTGATTTGGCTAAGGCTTGAGAGGAATGAAAACACTAATAGGAAGAAGTAAAGGTAACTTATATTTCTCAACTTCAAAATCTAGAACACTTGACTTGACTTGTTGTTCAAAATGGAGGGATTCTACCCCTTTATATAGGGCTTACATGATACTTCTAGACCACACATTAATCTAGAGAATTCTAGTCCATATATTTTCATGAGGCTTCTAAATCTCATATTTGGACTAGATATTTTCCTAGAATACTCTAGATAGAATCCACACTTATGACCACATCTTTTACTTAGATATTTACATAGATCATTCTAGAAGATCTTTCTAGAAATGTTAGACTTTGTTGGGCCTTTGAATTGAGTTGGACCTATGAGCAAAATTCTTAAACTCGTATTACTTACTCCAAAATCAAGTTTACTTCCCAACACACTCACTATATCAATATACGTAAACAACAGACAGATTACATTTGAAGATAAAATGCAAGAAACTTGTGAACTATTTACAAAGGAAATTGATTGAAAAATAATTACTTCAAACTCATTAAGCATATTACAAGCAACACGATTTATTTAACATATAGCTTATTCATAAGCTAGTTTCTTATTTTTAAATTCATAACACCCACAAAGCACAACGTGACATTATTTACAATTGTAAGTATCCACTGTGTGACGGTCGATATCATAGGATGCAGACATCAGCTTTAATGGCTATAGAGGCGAAGAGGCAATCCTTTTGCTGGCATAGGCATTGGATTCACAACAATCTTCTCATCTTGTATGATTTTTTCCCATTTGAACATTCTCACAACGTTGTACATAAAAGCAAGTATTTCGAGTCGAGCATATTCTTTTCCAGGACACATCCTTGGCCCTCCACCAAATGGGACGTACGTATAAGGAATCGGGCCATTGCCTTCGAACCTTGATGGATCAAACTTTTCTGGTTCGGGAAAGTACTCTGGGTTCTTGTGAGTCGAGTTTGCGGTCCAATATAACTGCATGCACAATATTATATAAAGGTCATCATAGTGGCTTGGGGATTTGGAGATGTGGAACATGAATCACAAAACTTATCGTTAGATGGCATGTTTGTGTTACGATACATACGAGACACCTATTATCAACTGACACTCGAGAATTATTGACTAACACACCATATACCATGTCTTACTTTTAGTCATTTTTTTACTTATTAGCCATGCGAGGTAGGTATGATTAACATGTTATGGATACAGCAATCATTGTTTTGTAAATAATACTATTTGTATGAAAAACTATCATAATACAATCGTCGCAACTTCGTTTTGAAATTGTCTTGTAATGTTATATGCAACTTTTGATTCTTGAGTATTTTCATTTTGTTTCTACAAGTGATACATTATGATTTTAATCGACATGTCCCGCCTCTTCATTCCTATTTTTTAGATAGTTACATGTCAATGCGCCCATGCAGTGAATGTTATGGTCGCAACAGTGCTTAATAGTTTGCGGATATACCTTCCACCCTTTCGGGATTGAGAAGCCGGCGTACATAAAGTCAGTAATGGCCTCTCGAAAATTTCCTTGAAGTGGAGGCGCCAGTCTCATTACCTCACTCGCCACATTCCATGAAAACTTCATCTTTTGCATGTCATCCCAATTTAGGAGCTCTCCCGGTCGTTTCCCCTCTGCAATCCCCCTTTGCTCTGTACATACATAAATAAATGTATCCCGTCTTTAACAGCTCAAGTTTGTACGTATAATTGTAAAATGGAAATATGCACACGACATGTCTAATTTGATGAAATATGAATCAAGTTTGCAAACGAGGAGCAAGGTGAAGACTAAATGTAAATAAATAAAATTTTAAGTATTTCAAATTCAAATAGCTTATAAAACAAGTGATTTACCTTTCAGAACACAATTGTAAATTTCTGGAAGCTCAGCAAGGTATTTCATTATGAAAGTAATAGCAGCACTTGCAGTGTCATGGCCACCGATAAGCAAACCAATTATCTTATCAGCAATATCCAAATCAGTCATAAACTGACCATTTTCATCTGTGGTAGTTAACATATGGGATAAAATGTCCTGAATAGACATTGATTTTCTCTCCATCAGCTCAATTTTACGTCGCCTGATTATTTCCAGGAGCTCCTTTCTGATCAAATTTGCAGCTTTAATTGCGCGATTAAAAGGAGTACCAGGTAAGTTTATGGGTATGGATAAAACTCCAGCAACCAAAACATGAAATGGCTTCTCAAATTTTGCAATGTGTTTTGGATCATCAATGCTCAAGAACAATTTACATGCCACTGCAAAAGTATACTGTTTTGCAAGCGGTAAAACAGTGATTTCTCTGTTGCAATCCCAGTTGGTTTTGAGATGTTCTCGAGCAATGGCGTCCATAATTCCAACGTATTTCTGCAATGCATCAGGTTTTAAAAAACCCGGCAGGAGTTTACGCATTTTAATTGATTCTTCTTTGGTTGAGGTTTGTAGAGAAGTAGGGAAAATTTTCTCAACATTTCTTGGCCACCAGGAAGTGACAAGCTTATTTTCATTGGAAAATAAGAACTTATTTCCAGCAGATCCACAGAGAACTGCTGTTTTTTCACCAAGTAATGAAGTTTTGAAAATATCAGGTGAAAATTTGTTCATTCTTTTTTCGAAAAATTTTTCCGGGGTTCCTTTCCGTCCCATCGACAGAAATTCCAGAGTTTCTCCTACGATAGGCCAGCCAGTTTTCCCTGGTGGAAGTTTGGTATTGCCATTGGTGATTTTTTTAGGTCTCGAGAAAAGTATTTTTAGAGAGAGAGAAAGAAAGAGAGTTAGGAGGAGGATAATAGAAAGAAACAAGAGTTCCATGTCACTATCCTGCATTGATCGATTGATTCTGATCCTAACTGTGGAAATAATATTGAAGAAATCCCACAAAGGATTCCTTATATAGATCAAGAAATGCTTATATCTCAAGAGGCACGATGTTTGACACGTAGTTTGCACTCGATTCGAACAATACCAAAAATAAGAATTTTTTTTTTTTATTTGTCTTCTTCAATATTGTGCGCTACTGTGCAATCACGGAGATAGGACTTATTCGTGGAGGCCTAATTAACTATGGAGAAATTTTTCATACACAAAATATAAAAAAGTCGCCACTGTGTATAGTCCGACCTACCGTTGCTGTCTTTACGTATGACTTTGTATCTGCAGACAATCCACCTTCCATCCAACAAGGAGTTCACGACTGTATTCTGCCCTACTTCAAAAGGCATTTACTTTTATAATTTCATTTCTACTTGACAATGAATGGACAAATTCGAATCTTCTATATCTTGAATGACAGATGGACGCCGCAGATTTATATGCTTGAGTATACGTAAACTATGTGGAATTTTTCAATCAGTTTCATAATTAATGCTACTGCGTTGACGAAGACTCTGAAAATTAATGACATATATTTATGTTCATATTCATAACAGTTGATACATCTATTTACGTGCCAGTAAAAGGCATGCATCACACACAAAAGTTTACAAGAAAATCATTTGATAATTTTGAAGTAGTTGAAGTGTATCACATGGAGTTTTTTGGAATACCTCGTCGCAGAATGCATCGACAAGATATCAATTTTGCATTTTTCACAAGTTCTTGGATGGATTTTCATGGTATTACTTGTAAAATACTCATTTAAAGATTTAAAATGGGTTGGCGCGAATATACTTTTGATCAATACTTAAGGGACATAACACAAAAAAATAAAGCCTAAAATCCTAAACTTTTTCAAATGAACTCAGTATATAATACCCTTAGTGCTCATCCCTCATCGAGCCTGGTTTTTAGTAACAAGTGCAAAATCAGATTCAACTTCTTATTCCTTAAATATATATCAATTATCTTTTCTGCAGATAAAAAGAAAAAAATTACTCGAATTGATTAATTATAATGAAACAACTGAATTAGGGAATTTATAGTCTTCATGGATAAACCAAAGGATTATGGCCATTATCAGAAGGATTTGAAGTGCTTTATCGATTGATTTTTAATTTTAATACGACAAAATTTGTAATTTTCAAATCATACCACGATCCGAACGAAGACAAATCCGTTCAAACTGAATCGGGATTTCTGAGACTTAACCTTAAACACAAGGCATCAATAGTACATATAATAATGTAAATCATCAACATCTTACTTGCATGCATACCTAACAATTTTTGTTTCTTTATGGATAATCAATACAATTAATTTATCATCTTGAAAGCAAGGATATTGTATCATTTATGGATGTCAAGAATCCAATGATTCTTGAACTCATATTTCTTATCTCTGTGTGGAAATCCTTGCAATATTCATATGACTAATGCAATTCTTATTCTGGGAATTAAATAATTGGAAGCTATAACAAGGAAGTACATCATCTACTGTATATTACAGAAGGCTAGGGAGAGGAATATTATTTGGAAATACACGAGTATTTATGGCATACATGTTACGCATGTTGAATTATAAAATTTGACATAAAGACTATATTCAAATTAGTCGGTAAACTTTTTTTTTTTTTAAATAAATGTTATCCAAGTCCAGACATCTTAATCAGAGACAAGAAGTTATTTAAAAATAAACTCTACTTTTTAAAGTTCGGCCAAACACACTTCACCTAACCAGTATATTGTGAAAAACACTTGGATGTATAAAAAATTCAAGGAATCGAACTTATACGTCAATTTTAAATGGGTCATTGAACTTCATTTCAAACCAAATTAATATTTACCAAACAATGTAAATCATCATGTGTGTTTCAATGTAATTTTCTACTTCTTTAAATTTCAAGTTCGAAGATTATCGAAATCTATAATGAAATAAATAGCTAGCTGTCAATATAATACTCAGATGAGGGGTGGTTTAATGGTATTAACATCTCAAGTTCAAATACTATTACCTTCATCCAACGATGATAAATTTACATGTTGGATTTGTAATGGAAAAAAGAAAGTAAACTCAAAATATTAATAAATATGTTTAATGTATTCTAACAACTTAGAGTGGAGGTGTTATGAATTGTAAATTTATTCACATGGATATAGTGTGGAAAAAATCTCTAAAAATATTGAATCTTAGACATATAATAGTTTTGAACGGTTAAAAACCTTTGTTTTCAACTGATTAAAAAATATATATTTGTGTCTTTCTTGTGAAACACACGAATTGAACATTAGGAGGATGGTAATGAAGTGGTTGAGCATATTGAAAAGTTGATTGAATTTTCACAAAGGACTAGGTTTTAGCTTTCAAAAAGTTGTTCTTTGAGGTCAAATGGAAAATTTCTACCTATCTGCTATCCCCGTGTATTACATGTGTTAGACTTTGAAAAACTTTCTTGAGTCATTGCATGCACACTGCACACACCCTTTTGTTTACCTAAAAAGTAATATATATAAAAGCTAATGTGCAGTTTTCCCAAAGTTGAAAGAAGATAAATGATGGATTATGATAATTAGTTTAAGCAAAAAAGTAAGAACTTGCACACAGAACACTCTTTCCTTAAATTGTGGAGAGGGTGGCATCAACTCATATATACCACTAGAGGGAGCTTAGAGTAATACCCACTACTGTTGGCAAGACCGAAGCCTTATCAGATTAGTGACCTGGGGTCGAGTATCATTTGAGGGGAATGGTAAAAATTTAAAATAATAATAATAAATAAATAAAGGAACTTAGAGCATCTCCAAGAGTTTCTTTATATTAAAAGAGCATCATGTACATACATAATATAGAGAATTTTAAATCAAAGAGTAAAATTTTTACACATTCCAACAACACTCTTTGTTTTTAGCTCTTCATTTTCATTTTCTATATTCATTTCACATATTTTTAGGATTTACATTTTCTAAATTCATTTCATATATTTTTAGGCCATTTACATATCAATGGCTAAAATATTCAAATGTAATATAAATAATACAAGAAGTATAGTATTGAAACTTGCAACTCTTTAAATGCAATTAATATAAAATACCAATTAGAATGTGATCAGTGTGACTCTCCAAATATGAGGAGCCAAACCCATTCTTGATTTTAGAAATTAAAATTTTTAAGTATTGAATCTTTACAATAAATAGCATTATATTTAGAAAGAATTTCTTGAAGATGTTCTTTAGAGAACATATCTCTTGATGTGTATTATACTAGAACATAGAATATACACTTAGAAAGAGGTCATAAGACTTTTTCTATAGAGGGCAAAGCATCGACTATTATTGATAGTAGCTAATTAGGAAGACATAGTGGTTGATGTATATGTTGTGTAACGCGAAAGATACTAGATTAATTCAATACTAAGTTGTTGGAGAAAATAAGAGATTATAGCCACAATATAAAGTAATTGATCATAAGAACAAATATTTTGTAGAGAATGAAGATTTTATTATAATATGGAAAAAGAATATGAAAATTTTGTATTTACAATGTTTCTAACTTCTACTAAATTATAATGAAGAACCTGTTATATATATGGAATAAATAGGGGATGTCCAAACCTTAATTGTAGACTTGTAGTTGAGTAGAATGCAAGAAACATAGTATAAAAAAAATCGTACATGACAAAATAGTTAGGTGACGCCTCGACACCCCAAGCCGCAAAACTTACAGGCGCCGTGGCACCACGACGGTGGCGTCGCGGTGCCCACTCTCGATCCTTTACTTAAAACCTTGATTTTGTCTTCAAGTCCAATACAAATTCATACTCCCAATTGGGCTTTCAAGTAGAGTTTCAACTAGAATTCATTAAGCAAACTTGAATAGGATTCCATAATAACATTTCAAATAGAGTTTTTCTTAATGTACACTTTAATTAGATATTCCAATTATCTTCAACAAAGAATTCAGGTTACATTCTAATTTTAACAATCTTCAACTTGACACAAATTTCACTGTAATGAACAAAACTTTCAAGAAAAATTTTCCACCTAAAGACAAATTCCATTACAAGGAATAAACTTGAACTCTTCGATAAAAAAATAAAAAACGAACTTCTCCATAAAAAGATTTTAACTGAAAATATTCTCCACATTTGCTACCTCACCTAGGGAAAATGATCTAATGACTATCAAATAAGGCTTAAACAAATCATGTAACAAAATCACAACTGAATGTATCAAAAGAAGGATCTTGGCTAGAATCAATACACTTAATCACGTTCAAACTATAAATTAAATCAAAAGAATTGTACCATGTGGAATCTTATGGCAAAAAATGGGTCTATTACTAGCAACATAATACAATGACATCGTCGATGATGATGGCAAGACAAATTTCCCCTTAATTTCTAAATTTAACTGAGATGCATTCATTAATAAAGATCCCAAATTAAACTCCAACGGTAAAGAATCCAACTCAAATTCACATGAGTTCTTAAAATATGTTGATTTCTCCAAAATTCTGTATAATAGTGCAAGTTATATAAATGGGATTTTCTATGTCTTTTTAACAAAACACGGGCTCCTCTACCAACCGTCAAGACTTTACTTTCAACGGTGTACTTGTACCCTTTTGAATCAAGATTATTTAAGGATATAAGATTTCTCTTGTGATCCAAAACGTGTCTTACTATATCAAGTTTTCTAACCATTTCATCAAACATCTTTATTTTGGCCCAGCCAATACCACTATCCGACAATATGTATTATTATCGATCATCACAACACCTTTTAAAACTTTTTCATATGTTGAAAACAAATCTCGATTGAGAGACATATGGAAAGTGTAATTTGTATAAAAAATTCAAGGCTTGTCAAATTTGGAGTTGTAGTCATACAAAAATAAAAGCTCTCCATCACTGTTAAGATTTTTTTTCAATACTTGTTTCGCCTGAAGTTTCTGATTGTTGATTTGTAGTCAATTTTGATTTATTGTGCAACTTATAACAATCGTTTATTAAATGTCATTTTTTCTTGCAATAATTACAAAATTTGAAATTAGATTTTGACTTGCCCCTTGAATGACCACAATCAATAATGAGGCAATCTCCATGACCCTCGGATGTAACAAGATACTTCATCTTCTCCTTTGAATATAGAACACCATATGCTTCTTCGAGGGTGAGAGTATCACGACTATATATAATCGTGTCTCTAAAAGACATGTATGAAGCTGGTAATGAAAACGATAAAATCAAGCACAAATCTTTTTCATCATATTTTACCTTCAAGGTCTCCAAATTAGCGACGATTTTCTTAAAAGTAGCTAGGTGATATTCAAGAGATGTACCTTCTGTCGTACGATAAGAATATAGACGTTGTTTCAAATGCAAATTTCTAGAAAGACTCTTCGTCATGCATAATTGCTCTAATTTTAACCATAATGCATCGGCTGATTTCTCCTTGAAAACAGATGAAGAATATTATTTGAAAGATAAAGATGTATTTGAGATTAAGCCTTTCGATGTTTCTGTTGTTTCTCCTCCGGAGTTCAAGTTGTGGGCATCTTGTTAAATCCTAAAAATGCGTCGTCCAAATCCATTTGAGTGAGTACTGCTCGCATGTTTACCTCTAAAAAAAATCTTGTATTGCGATCTAATAACTGAATATCATATTTCATTATTGCTATCGCGAAGGGTCAAGTTGAGCTATTAATTTGATCAAAACCTCGATCTTCCCAATAATTTTAAAAATCAAAAGCTCTAATACCAATTTCTTATAAAACACTAATATAATGGATTAATCTAGTATCAAATTGTTGGAGAAAATAAGAGATTATAGCCGCAATATGAAGTAATTGATCACAAGTACAGAAAAACAAAATAATTTATAGAAAATGGAGGTTTTATTATAATATGGAGAAAGAACACCAAAATTTTCTGTTTACAATATTTCTAATTTCTACTAAATCATAATGAAAATTCAACTTTAGTTGAAATAGAATGCAAGAAACGGAGTAGATGACAAAAAAATTGCACAAGGCAAAACGACAGGTAGTCCCTGACGCCCCAGGCCTCGCGTCGTGGTGCTACCTACTCAGGTCCTTTATTTCAAAACTTAATTTTCTTTATCATAATGTTTTCTTCAAGTCCAACACAAATTCTTACTTCCAATTGAGTTTCCAAGTAGAACTTCAAACCCGAATAGAAATAGGATTCCACAATAGCATTCCAAATAGAATTCTTCTTAATATGCACTTTAATTAGAACTTCCAATAATCTTCAACTAAAAGTTTCGATCACACTCAAATTCTAACACTATATCATAAAAGAACGCATAATATACAAAATAATAGAAAGGATAAACGATCATTTTCTCTTCAAACTATCAAGACGCTAGAAGGTTTAGCATCAACACTTATTAGAAGAGGCTAGGTTACGGTAACATAGTGATTATATAAAAAAAACACAATATATTTAAAAAGAGGTGATAAAGACACGTTTTGTTCTAGGGATGGACAAAATGACTAAATCAAATTAGATCAAACTAGAATTGAATCCAACAAAGCGATTCCATTCAATTCTACAAAAATAATTATTTTGGTTCTGATTTGAGTTATAGAATCAGAACCAAGAATCATATTCAATTTTTATTATTTATAACAAAAAAATATAACTCGGTTACTCATTCATCTACATTAGTGAATCATTGTTATTGGACAATATTTGTATAAAGATGGAACATGATGTTTGTATATTCAAATTATGACTATATTTTGTTTGTTCACTACGCCAAAAAAAGGCTTTTACAGCTGTCAAAAAATGCTACAAAAGACTTTTTGCAGCGTTTTAGCGTATGTTGCGAAGAGCGGTGTTGCGATTGAGGGAAGACTAATTGTAGCGTTTTTTAACTTTGCAAAAATGTCTTTTGCAGTGTTTAAAAAACGTTGCTAAAGGGTCGTTTGCAACGTTTTTTAAACGCTGCAAAATGGTCTTTTGCTTTTTTTTTTTAATATTTATAATACAGTTATATATGATAATTGACCGACAAAATTGAAAATGACACTTGTGAACAAATTTTGGAATTGCATAAAAATTGATAATTTCATTACAAATTTTTGAATCAATACAACACAACCTATCTAAAGAAGAGTAAGAATTAAAGAGTTCTTGTTGCATCCTCTATAAAGCTCGAAACTATAATAAACTATCTAAACTACAAATTGCACAGAAACGATGATGAATCATCCTCCACATCATCACTCCACCACTACAATATACATAAACTTCATTAACCCCTCTGCAACCGCAATTACCGTTTGAATGCATTGTTGAAGTCCCTTGTCAGCAACACTTTCTTTGTGGCCACCAACAGCATAACACCATAAGCACGAGCACAACATACTTTGGCATAAAGTGGACTATATAGCTTTTGATATTTGGCTTCAAGTGCTGCTCTCTCCTTGAAATTTTTTGCCTCCATTCATCGTGCTCACTCTGTAACAATAAGAAAAAAATTGCAAATGAGGATATGAAATAACCATAAAAGATCCACTGCCTTTTATCAATTATTGATTGTTCTAAAACCACTAAGCATGTGTTCCCTTTTAAATATTGATTAATGTTAGCTGAATAAGCAATAGAATTTAAGACAATGAAGCATAAAACAAATATCTATCGATCTACCTATTTAATTCTAGCACTAAATAATTACCTCCTACCATTTAAAAAGTTTAATGAAGATGAAGTCATTTTTCATCTGTTTAGGAAAACATTGGATAAAACAAGTTAGTAGACAAAAATAATTGAGTAGATGAAAGACCATTCTCTGTCATATCACAAAGTGAAGGTCTTTTGACACTCTCTCATCGTCGAGCCATGTCGGATGACTCCTCTAAAATTAAGCATAATAAATGAATTCTCCACAATCAACTACTTGACCATAAATTGCAGCCAACAAAAGTCTACTTCAGCTTAAATTTGTGTAGCCCAAAAGGTAAACTTTGATTCAAAAAGATCATAAATTAAACACTTAAGTGACAATCTAAAGCACCACATTGGAAAGAAAATAAAAAAAGGCAACACCCTTCACAAGACCCCCATAATTGAACAAAATATAGTGCTCCAATGTCAAAATTAGGGAATAATTATAAAAACATACCTCTATCAACATACCCTTATAAGCAAACTCATTCACCTAACACGCCTCTACTAAATAATATCAACCAATTACACCAGTGATTGTTTCTCATCACTTTTGCTTCATTTATCATTAAATTATCTTATGAATAAAACATATTGGGCATGTGCGGTACGAAGATTAATTGAAATCAATTGAATTTAATGCCAATGAAAATATGCATCTACTGCTTTCAAAACTAAGCCATGTATTAAGAAGTCAATTTAAAAAAGAATAGAAAATAAATTTAAATGGCATAGCTTAATTATCAGTTGGGTCATGCTATCAAATTCATCAGTGAACTTGGAAACATCTTCCTCATCAACTGCAGCAGCTAGATCCTGTGATGAGCACACATACAAAGGTAAAAGGTACAAGTTATAATGTTAACAACTGTTTTTTTAAGGTACCAAAAAGGGAGGCTATACAAAGATTAAGAAAAACCATATAAAAGATAAAAGATTGCAAACTTCATCAATAGCAATAAAGATAGAAAGCAAGAATAAAATGACAATTGAAGTTGATCCGTCTCACATACAAGGTGCTCGAACACAAGAAATTTACAGAAGTAATAGGGGGATTTTTTTGGGTCCTTGTGCTAACATATAAAACCTTAACCAAAACCAAATCCAAATCCAAAATGAAAATGAGAATGTAATTACATTTTCAATAATATCTAAAATTTATGTCACTACGAATGTTAAATCTCTAAAAAATATGTATGTTATAATAACTTAATTGTCATCACAGTGAACTTTTCTTATTAATTAAAAAGTCACACATCCATTATTGAAAAAATTTAACAAATCAATAACACACACAATACCGTACAATATTATTACAAATTAAGGTATATAATTGAAAAATAACATACAATACATCACGTATAGAAATAAATTTGAACCTCATAGGGCTTAGTGACCTACTCTCCAGCCGGGTTTGCAAAACGTTACAGGAAGAACACAAATTAACTAAAGAAGGACGCTTCGCAGTTCGGGACGAGATGTCGGATACCCGCGAACAAAACCAAACAGCTCAAAGTAGAGCTTGCGGCGTAGAGAACTAGTTCTTGCAAAACCTTGGTTTCCGATTAACCACTTCTCATTTTTTGCAGTTCTTTTGGAGGATTTGACCTCAATTTGAGATGAAGAATCTGTAAAATTTACCGATTTGGGGAAATTGGAAATTTGAAAAGAAGAGAAAAACATGGAGGGCACGAGAGGGGAGGGGTTGGGGAGTGTATTGATGAGATGGATTTCGAACGAACAAAGGAAGATGCCCTTTATCCAAGTTTTGAGAGAGCAGGGGGAGGAAGAGAGGAGAGGCGGAGACGAGAGGAAAAGGAAAAGTTAGGGCTAATGTTATTTAGAGGGAAATGATCAGGGAAAAAAAATATAGGGAGAAATCGTCTTTGGCAACGTTTGCGGAAGACAAAGCTTTCGCAACGTTTAAAAACGTTGCAAAAAAGCTTTTTCGCAACGTTTTTTAAACGCTGCAAAAAGTTGACCATTTTGCAGCGTTTAATAAACGTTGCAAAAAGTTGATCTTTTAGTAACGTCCAATAAACGTTGCGAAATGCACTTTTTTGCAATATTTATTTAGAAAATGTTGATAAAGCTCAATTATACTAACCGATTGCAACATTCACTTATCAAAATGTTGCGATAGACCCCTTTAACAACACTTAACTATCGAATGTTGCAAAAGTTGTGTTGCAAAAGTTCATTTTTGGCGTAGTGGTTAGTTTGAACTTTTGTGAATTAATTTTACTACACAATATTTCATTTGATGGATAGTGACTAATTACAAGGAAGACATATGATCTCTACCTTGCAAGAACATATGAAGCCTGATATTTTAAATAATGATCACTAGACCATACTTCGAATAAAGGTTTTAACCATACAAACAAGTCAAGTAAAAAACAACTTAGATATTTTATATCATTGACATTCTCCTAGNAATGTTGCGATAGACCCCTTTAACAACACTTAACTATCGAATGTTGCAAAAGTTGTGTTGCAAAAGTTCATTTTTGGCGTAGTGGTTAGTTTGAACTTTTGTGAATTAATTTTACTACACAATATTTCATTTGATGGATAGTGACTAATTACAAGGAAGACATATGATCTCTACCTTGCAAGAACATATGAAGCCTGATATTTTAAATAATGATCACTAGACCATACTTCGAATAAAGGTTTTAACCATACAAACAAGTCAAGTAAAAAACAACTTAGATATTTTATATCATTGACATTCTCCTAGTGGTCATCGAAGTTCTTACGAAACTTCGGGTTTGGGCCGTTTGGCCAAATAATTTAACTTTCGATTTTGTAACAAGGACCCTGCTACATGTACAGAAGCAGGGTTTTATTCCGATGGATCCCACACACATGTGAGAGGGTGTGAAACTTCTGGCAAAAATTTTTTTTGTACACATGATTTAATCCTTGTAACAATACTTATGTGAACAGAGGTGGAGGTTTTCTAGAAACTTTCGTCAGACCCCTTGAGTCTTCTATAAAAAGAGAACTTATATAGCACTGTTGGTGACCTTAAATAGCCCTTGTTTTAGCCTCATTTTTCAATAATATATTTTTCTTCAAATACATTTTCGATTACATATTCTCTAGTAAAATAATTTTATACGTAACCAAATATTTTTTTCTTCTAATTTTCAACCACACATTCTCCAGAAAATTAATATTTCAAAGTATATTTTTACCAAATCATAGGGCTCAAACAATGGCTTAATTTTTTTTTAAAAAAACATGTTTTGAATTGTATTTTTTAAAGAATGTGTAGTTAAAAGTAGGAAAATATTTCGATTTACGTGTAAAATATTTTATTGTAATTGAAAATGAGTATGGAAAATAAATTAAGTTATAGTAAAGGAAATCAATCTGGGCTTTATATAGCCCCTGTTTGAGCCACATTCTCATTTTTATTTTTCTACTTATTTTCAATCACGCATTTTTCAATAAAATAATATTTTCCATCACATCAACAACTTTTCCTTCTTTTCAACCACATATTCACCATCACATCACAAAAAATGCATTTTCTCATAAAAAAATGTGCGTCAAACTAGGGGCGGAGGGAGGGGGTCCTGCCCCCCCTCCCATTTTGATATTTTTTTTAGTTTTTACCATTTTGTATTTGAAAAAACATTTTATGAATTTCATAATGTACATTTTTCTTGGAGTATTGAGATTTCAGATTTTCTAAGTGTTGGTGTGTCTGTGTGAGAAATCTTTTATTGTAGAGGATGATAATACTTTAAACCCGCTTACA
>CAIGRH010196241.1:0-10328 GCA_903798295.1 Fraxinus nigra
AAAATCTCTTGCTGCTCCTCACTTCTATCGTCTTCTTTCCAAGTTGGGATTGGGTGATTTACACCAACCTCCACCTTGAGGGGGGGATGAAAAATTATATCAGCTGAGCAACAGAGTTGATGGAGTGATGGAGTATTTGGGCTGACTTGAAGTGTTGTTGCAGCCTAGTTTGTGAAGCCTAGTTAGTTTTTATTTAATATAGCCCGTTTAGATAATAAAGTGTAAAAACGTGTATTGCTTTTATGTTTTTTGTTGCTCACGTTTTTCCTGTTTTTGTTTTGTTACTCTTGTTGCTGGTAGTATTGAACTTCCTCTCCATCTATATATGATGGAGATTATCTTCCGTTTCAATCAATCAATATAATTGATTCTATAAAATTGTTCTACATTTTTACTTTGTTCACCAAGAAGATAACCATTTAACTTATGGCCTCTAATAAGGGAAGAACCCTTGATTTTCAGAGAAGATGATTGTTGCGATCCAGCTTGATTTTGAGCGTTCCACCAAATGGTGATGAGATTGTGGGGGACTGAACTGGAAGAGTTTCAGAAGTTGAGGAAGACATGGTTTGGGCTTGCGGAGGAGAAATGACGTTTGCCTTAAGAGGCTCTAATACCAACTTAACAATAAGAGAAATGGACTGAATAATTCTCAACTCAATTAATGAGATGAGTTCATGACTACTTCTGTCATCTCAAACTTGTATTTTTCCAAGGATAAGATAAGATATAGAAAAAGATTACAACAAAATATTTTAAATTCAAAAGCCTAACAACATTATCTAAACTAATCTTTAGGATCAACTGATGATTTATCTTTACTAACAGAAAAGCACCACCGTCATCGAGAATTAAATACTTTTTTTCGGTGCCCAACATGGAAATAGTTAAAACAACAGCACACGTTTTCATAGACTACTGTTTGCCAAAAACCCAGTTCTTTGCCACGAATTCGTTTAGAGAGTGGCTAAGTGAGGTCAATTTCGACATAGAAACACTTCACTAGGCCTTGTTTTATTTGGTGTAGCCTCGTCCATTTTAAGGGCTTTCCAAAAAGCAGAGAAATTGAGAAAATAACAGATTTATCAAACGGAATATAGGGAAGCGGGGGAAGACTGAAGAGAAATCCATACTGGAACGAGTTGGAAGATTCTTAACTCGGATTGAAATCTTATGTCCATTTGTTGGCTCTCATGGAACAGCCAGCTATATAACATTGTGGTTTCATGTCCATTTTCATTCCCTTTTAATCCATAAGATTCGAAGACGTCTTGGTTTTTCTGTACGTAAGTTTCCCAATCAACAGGCATGACATTAGTTTCGACAGAATATTCACATCCTTAGGCATAATATCAATACAAAATCGATTTTGTTTTTAAATTAAATAAAATTACTTGAATAAAAAATATGTAGAATAATTAAAAAAAAAAACCCACCTTTTTGTGAGAAAAATGAAACCACAATGTCGACTCACGAAACACGCTCTTAATTCTGATGTAATAAATTAGACAACATAAAAACTTAGTAATGGTAATAAGAGTTATTTAATAAAATAGTTTACACAAAACATCCAATGGAAACATGGTACTAGAATACACAAACCTGAACTATTAATGGATCAAACTTGGTCCATTCCTAAAGCTTTCTTTTCTCTTTTATTGTAGGATGACCAAGTTTGCTCCATCAATGAACACTAGGGTTCTGTTTTATCTTGGGATTTTGCCAGAAAAATTTAATAAATGCAGTGACATAATCCAAAGTGGCAGCAGATGATTTATGAAAAAATTGACTGTTTTTAAAACAGTCTAATGATGGAATGCCATGTTGCATTATGTGAAGGCATGTAGTCAAAAGTAATACATATATGGGGCTGTTATTCAAATAATAGCTAGGTGGCTCAGTCAAATTGAGGCTGTGGCCAAACAGCTGCGCCACCACTGTCGGTTACATATGATAAGGATGACGAGGGCACCAAACACAGCCCTCGACTTCTAAGATCTCGCTTAAGTTCTTTGTTTTCATCGTCAGTTGAAACCTGATATATATTAGGAGAGAGATACATTAATGACATAAAACTATATTAAAAAAATATATAAACTAACATATTATCTAATATTGTGCAGTAGAGCAGGCATGCCATGAGTGGATCATAACTTGGATTGAAAAAACGTATGCATGTCTGGTTTTCGACCACTTCACAACGTAAGATTGATTTCCAGTGAAGACTTAATACTATCATTAACGAATTTTAGGATAACTCTCCCATGTATATGCTGTATTTGCATTACATCAAATTGAAGCATATTTCATAATGTTAAACTTTTTTCACATTTAATGAAAAACATGAGAGTATAAGCATGTTTGGGAGTTGTTCATGAAAGTTTAAAGAATCATGTAACATGTAAATAAAGGTTGACACATTGATTTACACTTTGGTTAGCTAATAGATTTTGTTATATTGATTTTAACAACACTTTTTTCAATGCATGACCAAATTTTTGCCACACAAGGGAGTGTGATTCAAGATGTAGAGAATATGTGTATAAGTAGATTAATCCTAAATTTTATATAGATAAAATTGAGTAGTTGATAAGTATAATAGTTGTGGACCCTACGAAATATATAGATAAAGAGTGATTTGATCGATTATAAATAATTTTAAAAAATAGCCAAACAAGAGCTCATAGTATGCCAAGATAACATTTCCCATTCTATTACATCCCATAAAATTGGAATGATAGAGACGATATGCCAATATCAAATAATGTACCTATGTCCTAGGGTTTAAACGAAGGACATGATGATTCTCATTAATTTTAGGGCCCATTTGACATGTCTTATGTTCTTTTTTTGCTTGTTGTAGAAGAGTTTTTGAAGAAAAGCACATTAATTTTTATTTAGAAACTAATTTTTAAAAGAACTTTCTACTTCTTTTAGAAAAAGCCACATTGGATCAACTTCTTCGAGAAACTCTTTTACTACCAAAAGTTTTTTGATAAAATCAAATGAAGGGGTATAAAAACAACTTTTGTCATTTCAAAAACTCGTTACTTTTTAAAAGTCATGTCAAATGGGCCCTTAATGTGAGAAGTAACAATTCTATTAAGTTTTTGTTCTCTCTTGCATTGATCCAGAATGTATAATATATCATACTCCTTAAGGATAAAAGTGTTGCTAAATTTATACGACATGTTTTACTTTTCGTACATAAAGGGAGAGACGTCTCAAACAAAAACAAAAGGAAAGGCTATGACTAAATTTCAAGAGATTAACTGCATTTAATTCCTATATACTACCATTGGTTTATGAGAAAGAATTGTTCACTTAATTTCTTACCCCTTTCATTGCTCTGGCGGTCTTGTTCCTCGATGACTTCATGTAAGGGACGCTTAGAGTCTGCAATTAAACATGTCCAAATATTAGCAAAGTAAAAAACCATCATTTTTAAGGGTAAAAAATAAAATAAAATTACAGAAAACAATGTAAATTTATGACAAAATTTATGTTAAATTGCAAATTGTCAATTGTAGAAATATAGCAAACATTTGTTTTAGCAAAAGTTCAGAATTCAGTATGGAAATTTGGTCAAGTTTTATGATCTTAGGTTGGTAAGATTTGTCTTCAAGGCCTAAATGGTGGGAAAAAAAATAAAAATTAACATTAATTCCTGAAAATTTGTTAATTTTTTTGTAATATAAAGTTCAATGCACGCAATTAAGCTAGTTTTTGGATAAGTCCCCACAAATAAGTCAATTCTCAATTGAGTTTTCAACTACTTTAGTCAAAAATGCAATAAAGTGTAAATAAAGTTTCCGAATTTTCTCAAGGAATAAAAAAATTAAGACAACTTTTGTCTAGTTTCAAAATGTTTTGTAGAGTTTCCGAAACACAAATCCTAGAACTTAAAAGTTTTACATGCGATCTTAGTCTATCATAGATAGTAAAAATTCATTTATTTATATTTTATCTTCCGTAATCATAACCTAATCTTCTTTTGTTTATCTTTTTCTACAGAGCAACTTAATTAAGGAGATTTACCCAGGCACAGTTTTTTATCAAACAAATGAGACAAAAACATGAGTTTAATAGAACAAAATCCAAGAAGAATGTTTTACCTCGACTTGGTTTTGAAGGAATTTGATATAACCAATGGCCTCCATAAGTACGGATGCTGTGTCTGTCTGTAATATTCTCCACCCGCATGCAACATTAATTTATGCACTATTAATAATTAATTATTTTACCAAAAATTAACTGTAAAAGTAATGCAGAAGCATGCAGATTATTCTGCTCATTTTTTCTGTAAAAATTAACTGTACACCAGACATTATGGTTTTTAGATACTGTGACTGGGGACCTTGCAAACTAAAGTCTCAGTATTCATTTACCATATGCAGAACATGTTAGCTTGATTTTAAAAGTTACTTTTTTGGAAAATAAGTTATCTTCCTTTGACAAATTTATAAATAATCATAAGAATAATAGTGAATTCCACAAAATGTGTGGATGATAATGAGTAATAATTATAAATTTGTTACTGATTTTATAAATCATTTAGAAATTTACATCCAACATAGAGTTAAGAATTACTTTTAAAGAGAGACAATTTTGTTAACTTAAAAAAGTAACTTTAGAGATTAAAGCTTAGCCTACTTAAAGAACAACAAAACATGCATGCTCATGGATCATAGGTATGAGTAACTATTCAAGGGAATCTATTAAGTCACACGTGTAAAGTTGAATTACACAGTCTAAAATTTACGTTTTTATAAAGGAGAATAATTTATGTATTTAAAACTTGACTTCAATATCTACCAAAGGTGGAGATTGGGTTTATTTTTTCATCATATGTTTGATGTGTGCTTAAAGTGAGCTCTTTATATAATTAGATCACTTTTTCTGTAATTTTGTTTTATCACTTATATCTTCCTTTCATTTTTGAAGTGAAGAATCTGTTCAATAGGAAGAAGCAATATGTCTTCATGAATCATCATAGGGTGGGCTCTCAAGGAAGAGTTTCAACACCAAGAGCTCTACGAGAGAGAGATCACGATATTTGGTAGCTTTACATAAGAACCATGTTTGATAGCTAATTAGTGTATTATAAGGATTAATATTAACCTTTTTATATTCAACTCATATAATATGGTGAATCTACATTTCCGTTTGAAAATATAATCGAGGACGTTTATATTTGCCAATATATGATGAAGTAAACCTACATAAAATTTCTTGAATTGGAAAATAAATCATCTTAGGCTAAATTTAAGGTGAAAAACAAGATTTAAGGTAGGTTTTATCAATTATGATGTATGAAAAAAACTCTGTTTCGGAAAAACAAAATTACCTTGCCAAAAGGTGCTACTAACTGCTGAAGGGCAGCAATTCTATCTCCCAATTTCTCTTTTCTAACCTGATGAATTCAGTTCAAGAAAGTCATGGGGAAAAATGATTAAACTGAAATTAATTATTAAAGACTTATATTTAAATGAATTCTAATTAATTAGTTATTCATTAGCTGAACCTTAAAGAATAATGCTACATAGAATCACTGTGCTGCTATATAGAGTCTAATTGCAAACCACCATTAGTTTATAAAGGATTACACGTACCTTAAATGGTGGGCAAGAAGCGCGTGGTTCTATACGCGATTTTTTGGGTGCCTTTGGCTCCAATATACTGCTGCTTCGTTTTGCTTCTGCAACTCCATTGCTTAAGTTTGATATCTTTAGAATCCAGAAAAAGTAAAATTTATCAGAACAATAATGGCTCTCTTGTGAAAATCCATTAAAAAAAAAGCCTGACTTTTCTGAAAATAAATTTGTATAATTATGTAAAGTTGTATACAAATGCAAAAAGCTGAAGTTGCCTTTAAATGGAGAAAAGGAAAGGCTTTTCTTTTGATATAACAATCTATTTGAAAGGAGAAAAAGAAAAGCAAAAAGGGTTGTATTTTTTTCTCAAACAAAAATAGGCAAAATATTAAAATCTCAGAAGAAAAACACTTTCTGTGCCTGTGCTTTTATCCCAGGTACTGTTTTAGATATATTTCTGACCCAGTTTCATCTCATGTATAAGATCTTAGCATCACTAGGAAGTAATTATGATTGACAGTAAGTGCTAGTTAACGAAGAACGGAGAAAAGGGAGGAAAGTGCAAACCTTATTAGAGCAATTCACGGGCAGTTGGCATGATTGCTGCATATAATCAAGGCCATAACAAAGGCCTTCTTTGTAAAGGTCTATTCCGTTCTGCGAATTTGCACTCATAAAATTTCCATGAAATTTTGAATCTGTAAGGAGATCTAATGCCTGCAAGTTCATGTCCATATTGCCTGAATTTTCTAATTGCGCCGACTGCAGATTAAAATTGGAAACATTTATGCTTGGAAATATCTGACTGGAACCCCTTCCACTCTGTGTTGATCCATTAATAATTCCTGTGCTTAAAGAGTTGGAGTACAAATTTTGTGGAGAAATATTCTGCCCATTCACAAGATTTCCAGAATAAAATGTTCTAAGCAGAAGCTTTGCGCTGAGATCGTTAAATGGAAAATCTCTTAGTTCATTATTCTTGCCGTGACTCGAAGGATTCACGCAAATATCTTCAATACTTGATGATTGGCTGTTTAAAATCCCTGTGAATTTAGGGTTAAAATTATCTGAAAATTCTCCCTTAATTCTTCCAGAATGTAAATTTCCTGTAGGATTAGCCCAATGAAATAATCCCATTTCTGGAGTCATGGAAATATTCCAGGAAGAGAGTGGATTCTGGTTTTGCTGCGCCTGCGTTGGATTTATGATGCCTCCATTAGGGTATGAACTGAAGCTATCTGAGTATCTGCAAAATTAGTTATGGTAATCACTTGTATTTCAAGCCGAAACAATCCAATCTAAAACTTTGAATCACGCATGTTAGGCGTGTAGATTAACAATAGTAAGCAATATTACAAAAGAAAAACTAGTAGAAACTTTGTTCATTCGACTATTGAGAGTACTGTGTAATATTCTACATCAAACATGCACTAAAATTTCAAATGAACCACCAGAACTCGAAATTTTTAAACAAGAAGCTGCAAGCATATTTTGTGATTGATGCACATCAAATCACACAAGAATATAAGTAAAGAAAGGAGAAGATACCTAGTACTAAAGAATAATAATACTAAATCATAATGATTCTGCAGCAAGTATAGCTAAACAAGAATCATTATAGATAGATTTAGTTGTTTATCTAAAAATCCCAGTTGAGGAATTTTTTGAATACATTTCCTAGTTTAGAGAGAGAGACTTACAAAATGGTGGTAGGGGTCCAAGAATGAGTGCTTGCAACTTCACAGCAAGAAGAAGAAGTAGCTAGAGAAGAAGAGCCAACAAGTTGATGATCTTGAGGATGATGTTTTTTTTGTCGATGAATATTTGCAGACTCCATTATAATGTGATAATTTCTTAAACACGCTTGAAAATCCCAAGATCAATAATTAAAAACAAAACCTAATCGCTCTCTATATTTCCCCTCTTTCAAAGCAATAGTATTTCAGGTGACACCCACAAAACACACAATTCACCTCTTTTAGCACCTTTTCATATGCAGTTTCCTCTTTACTCTTTAAATCTCTTGCCTTAAAGCAGCCTTGAAATGAAAGGATAGGAAAGGAAAGGAAGAGAGAACATATATCGATGGCTAAACCCTTCTCTTCGGCCCTCAATAATCAATTTTTTATTTTTTTTATTTTCTTCTTCTGTAAAAGCTTTTTGTATATAAACTAAAAAATACTCTCTCTCTCTCTCTCTCTGGACTCTGCAATCACTGAAAGATCATTATAGTTCCTCTATGCCATGATTAAGATCCCTGCCTTAGATCCCAAGGCTTTCGACAAAAGTCTGTGGAGAGAAATGATGCAGCCATGCGGGCTCTCTCTCTCTCTCTTCCCTTCTCTCTATATCTATATATTTTTTTCTCTCTCTACTGTATCTATCTCTCTCTTATATCCACATATTGGTAGTCTTTATATTTGTATTCGGGGTATATCTGTTTGGCTATGTTCTTTCCTGTGGTCCAATAAATATGATTAATTCTTCTAAGGTTATATAGAGAGGAATAATGCTCAATCCAAGAAAGAAAAATGATGAAAATGAAGGTAGGGACAGTAGGATTATTTCACCTTAAATAACTCAAAATGTGAGAAGAAATTATTTGCTAATTAAGCCAATGTAAATCATTATAATCTTGTCTCTTTGTTGGTTAATATGCATTAGCCCAAAAGAAAAATAGAAAAGATAGAGAAAAGTCACTCTTTACAATGATTTTGGATAGATCATTTGTCTTTACACTACTAGAAAGTCATTTTTTTTTACTATCAATGATCACGAAGGCAAATTGAATCGTTTTACCCATTGCAAATTACCCACAAGGTTTTAATTCTATCACTAACTATCAATGCCTTGGATTTCATCTAATGAAAAGTTTATGTTGGCGATGATTTAGAGACGCATATATATGTGGAGTTGAAGGCATTTTTTGGTTTTAATTTAATAAAGCTATAAAATTAGTAGAACAATCTATAAGATCCTTTTGGTTAGAGAGACTATATGGTAGTTCGCCTATATGAATAGCTAGCGATGAGGTATCGCAAAAGGCTATAAATAAATAGGAGGGTGGCTATGATGATAAGGGATTGGAGGATGCTCGGGGGGTAGTAATTAACTAAGGGTGGAGATGGGTGAAAAGAGCGATGGTTGTGTTGAACGACGTGGTGGTAGCAATAACAGTAGTGAAGTAGATGATGAGCTCCACTTGGCGTGGATATAAAAACAACCTTTTCTCAATTAGTTGGGAGGACATAAATGTTATTCTAAAGTTTAGTCACAATAATTCATGTATATATTGTTGCTCTCTTTAGTTTTATTAACCAATAAATAGAAAATAAATTAAAATCATTATATAATTTTAAACTACTTTATAATTGCTTCTTTAAAATCACATCTTAAGGGTTAACACCAAAATTGATAAATTGGAATTGGATTACTGGGCAATGATATATACATACCCAAAAACAAAAAAACTTGTTAGTAAACTATTATATATCAATTGCTAACTAAACATGTCGGAGTAAAAAAATCTTCTAAGTTCGAATAACCGTAAATATTACTTCTAATCTTGCTATCAGCTAAAATATTTTAAAGATGTAAGGGAAGTGTGTATAAAGTATTTAATTAATAAATAGATAACAATGTAAAAGGCATATTATAGATAGACATAACAAGTGCAAGAAGAATAAAAAAAAATACATGAAAACTTAAAAGAGGGGACCAGTGAAATAATCCCCATTACATACATATGATATAAGGACAACATAGGTAGCCCATACCATATAAGGACGTCCGTTGGATTAAAACATGATGTCAATTTGACATTTCTATGACATCATCATTCTCTTAAGGTAATGTGTATGCGTGAATCAAGTTATTGAACGCTTTTAACCAAGATCATTTCATTTGTAGCATCTCTAATCCTGGTATAAACTATATTTAAATTTTGATTTAGATCTTGACACTGATCGAAAAATCGCTCCAACGAAGCGATGCAAAGGGAATGCAAATTATATATTTTGGCAGAAAAAGGTTAAAAAAAAAAAATAACTACATCCATAAGAGGCAAAAGGATTTAAATATTTCCATTTCAGCAAAATTTGAGTTTAGATGCATCACGGGGTAAATGAGGATACAAATGTAGTTTTGAAGATACTATAAGTAGTAATTTTGGTCATGGTTGTTAAGATCTTACTATTCTATGATATCAAATGATAATACGATCTAATCTTGTTACTGGATTCTAATGACCTTGTATTTTATTTGTNTCCTGGTATAAACTATATTTAAATTTTGATTTAGATCTTGACACTGATCGAAAAATCGCTCCAACGAAGCGATGCAAAGGGAATGCAAATTATATATTTTGGCAGAAAAAGGTTAAAAAAAAAAAATAACTACATCCATAAGAGGCAAAAGGATTTAAATATTTCCATTTCAGCAAAATTTGAGTTTAGATGCATCACGGGGTAAATGAGGATACAAATGTAGTTTTGAAGATACTATAAGTAGTAATTTTGGTCATGGTTGTTAAGATCTTACTATTCTATGATATCAAATGATAATACGATCTAATCGTGTTATTGGATTCTAATGACCTTGTATTTTATTTGTTATTATGGACTTTTGATCTCCATTTTTAGATGAATTAAATAGCCTAGATTGTTGTGCAGTTGATACGGTTTTATTCAACCATCCATGGCCGATCATCTTGGCTAGGACTGTAAGCAAAAATCG
>CAIGRH010196255.1:0-15950 GCA_903798295.1 Fraxinus nigra
GATGCGCGTCTTAAGTACACTAGTGGAAGCTTAAAGATAGTTGCAAACATTTCACACACAACATGCACAACAAAGATAACCAATATTGAGATAATGACAATAACTAAATACAAATAGAGTCCAATATCTTTTTCAACTATAAAACGATGGCCAACCCTGAGGAGTAGCTCAATTGGTCAGGCCTTGGGGTTGCTCCCCAATGGTCACCAGTTCGAGTCCCATCAGGGTCACTGAGGTGAGAAACAGTTGTAAACTTCAGGGCCCCGTGGGATTAGTCGAGGTGCGCGCAAGCTAGTCCGGACATCCACGGTTATAAAAAAAAACTCCAACAATATACAACTTTTTATTTGTTAAATTATTTCAATTATATGTGCTTATTTGGAAGTATAATTAATTCACTTATTGGATTATCCTTTATCAACTAAATTAAAATTAAGAACCCATTAAAAAATGAAACTTCATATTCTAATTTAAAACAAAAAAATTATGTGAGTATGGTACAAGTGCGAGTTTGATTATCACAAAGTTTTTCTTCGTGTTTTGTGGAATGGAGGATGAAATTATATGAGCAATGTTTGATAAGTTAAAATAATTTTCGTTACATGTGTCAAGCAAGAGTATTTTCAAGATACTCTATTTTTAAAAATCATATTCTACAATTTAGAGAGTATCTATAAATTTAAGAAGTAAAAATTTTTAAATATTTCAACGGGTTCTTTATATCTAATACTTAATTTTACTATTCTAAAAATATATTTATTATTTTCTCTATCTTTTATCGGCCGTGCTATATGTACAGGCTCGGTGACATGATTTTTTTTTTTTTACAAATAACATAGGACAATATTTGATTCAAATTTCTGAAAAATAAAAAAAGACCATACATCGCAGCTCCTGTAAATCGTGTGTGAACAATTTCCATGTTTATCATTTTCACTAGCTTCCTCTAAATTATTATTTGCATTTTGTAATAGTAGATTGATGGAAAATGTAAAGTTGAAAAATAAACAAAAATTTTGGATTTACATATAATATTATTCTATTAAAGAATGTGTGGTTGAAAATAAGAAAAAAAAAAAATATTTTGAAAATAATGGAAATCAAACAAAAGGCTTAGAGCATAATTTTAAGAGTTGACTCTTTAAAATAGAAAGTATCATATCCTACATTATTAAAAGAATGAGTTTTGTTTTCACTGTTCACGAGCCGTTTGGTCACCGAAGCCTGGCTGAGTTGGTTGAGCCGCATTAGCTGAGCCTTAGCCCGTCTTTATTTTATTATTATATTATTATCAGTACTCACTCTTTCCCCGTTTATGCCATATTTCCTCATTTTTGCACTCAATCGAAGTTTGCTCTCTTACTCACTATATCCCCATTTCTGCACTCAATCAAAGTTTGCTCTCTTCCTCAATCACCTCTACTGCACTGATTTCTTCCTCTTCTTTCACTGTTTCCCCATCTCTGCATTAAACAACCAATGCTCATTCTCTCCATTTTGAGGACGTCATCGCCGCACTGCTTCTATACAGACCACCGGATTCCGGCGAAGTTTCAATCCTTTCATCTTGAGGACACTGACGTCAAACTGCTTCTATATAGAACCACCGGATTCTAACGAAGTCTACCCTCGTTCAAAGATCTGAGACATCGATGAAATCGCAAGAAGAAGAACCTCTGCTGCTAAGTCGAGCCTTCTGTATGCTTGTTCCATTTTTTTCTAAAAAAGAAATTTGGGTGATCGTTTTCATTTTGTGTTTTCATATTTGTTTTAGGTTTCGAATTATTTGTGTGGTTGAGTTTATGTTGATTGATGCTTTCAGAATCTGTCAATTTAGGATGATAATAGTAGTGTTAATATAATATTAATCATTTCTCAAATTATCTGGAATTTGGTTTTTCTTCTGACAATTTCTTCTTGATGGGGCATTACAAATTTCATACGGTTGGTGGTAGATGATGTTCGTAGATAATGGATATGAGTCTGTGCATTTCATTCTTGGCCACACGTTGCTGAATAATTTTGTGGTGATTATTGTTTGAATTTGAATTTTTTTTATTTGTGATGATTTCTTCTTGATAGGGGCATTATCCTATTTCATATGGTTGGGGGTAAATGATGTTCATGAATAATGGATATGAAACTGCATTTTCACTCTTGGCCACGGGTTGCAAAATAATTGTGGTAGTTATTGTTTGAATTGGAATTTTTTTATGAACATAAGCACACATTCTCACATAGATAAAAGAAATGGAATCTGAAATGCAGTGTTGATGATTATCTAGGGAAAGAGTCTTGCTCATTTTCATTAGTGATTTATAGGCTGTTGGAGCTTTGTGAGGAAGAAGATGATGCAACCAGTGCATTAGCTCCACCAAAGCTGGAGCCTAATATGCAAAAAGTCTACCTACCCAGATCGAGAGTTCTCCATCACCATAAATCTTTCACTTTAGCTTGAAGTTTTATGTTTAACAATGATTACTTCGTTGGTTGTAACTTTGTCTTTATCAAGAAACAAAATTGCCAAACTTAGAAGAAAGATTTTGTTAATTATGTTAAGTCGAGATTGCCGTAAATACTTGCGAGGACTTCAATGTATAGTTTATTTTGCACTTTGTTTTTTCGAAGTTCAAAGAGGTCGAACGCAAAATAAGTGAAGTCATGTTGCTTAGGTATAGGGTGTTGTGTATGTGTTTATTGATTTATGTAGTTGTCGTGTTGAATATGAGATTTTGTCTTCAATCCATAATTTATTTTTCACTTTTTCCCCTTCTTTTGAGAGGTGGAACCCAAATACCTAAAGTTTGTTATTTTCATATTTCTTTTTGTCTTTTTTTATTCATTTTCTCTTTATTTTGTATTAATTCTTTGCCTTTGATTTTCAGACTTCAATGTTTACAAAAAATAAGAGGGGTAGAGAAGTACGGATGGGCAATGGTAAATTGGATATCAATCTACAAACGCCAAAAAGAAAATCTCAAAGGCTTGTTCAATTAGAAAGTAGTTTAGGAGAAGAGAAAACTTATTAGTAATTACATTATTAGAGATTTGTTTTACCTTTTCTTGTGACCGAGTCAATATTTTCGTTCATGTATATTTTTGTATTCGGATAACTAAATGTATATTGCATTTACATACTGCATTTTTCGCCCATTGAATGTATTAGTATGATATATATTATCTGTGTTTTATAGTTTATTGTAACGAGAAATAGCTATTTTGGATTAATATATTCTTTCCCTTTATTCCTTTATTTTTACACTCAAGTTTTCTTATCAATTTTTGCAGCTACTGCTGGTACAACAAATTTAGCTTCAAGCACTGTGTTTCTTGATCCTGAAAATGGAGAGGATCAAACAGGTAATGAAATATTCACATTGAAAGAACAACTTGATGATACATCTAACATTAGACGAGAGCAATTTCTAACTGATGAAGATATAGAAAATGATGAATTTAACTCGCATAATATTCCAACTAAATCTTACGTTCTTATTGAACCTACTATTTGTAAATATTGTAGTGCGAAAAAAATTCGGAGAGAAAGTAAGGGCTTTTATTGTTCTGATGGGAAGGTTAAATTGTGTTTGCATCGTGTACCCAATGAGTTGCATCAATTATTTACATCAAATTTATCCGAAGCATTGCATTTCAAAAAAATTGCAAGAAGTTATAACAATCATTTTGCGTTTACATCATTTGGTGTCAATTACGATAAGGATTTATGTAAAATGTATAAATGAATTTATACATTTCGAGTTCAGGGACAAGTTTACCACTACATAAACCAATTGTTACCATCTACTAATAATCCAACTTATTACAATTATACTTTTATGACACTGATAATGAATTGCATAATCGATTGAGCATTTCAGAAAAATTTTGTGAAGTAACTTTACAGATGTTGATGGATATCTTAAGAATTAATCCTTATTCTAGGGTTTTCCTCTCTTTTAAGTGTTTTGGACAATTTACACATTGTCAAATAAAAATAAAATGCAATTCTGATTTAGATCAAAGAGTTTATAACACACCAACTGCTTCGCAAGTAGCTGTTGTTTGGGTTGATGAAGATCCATCTACAAATAGTAGAGATTGTGATATAACTATTTATGATCATTCGGCACTTCACACAAAGTCCACTATTATTTTGGTTGTTATGACTCTCTTCAATACCCGTTGCTTTTTTCTTACAGTGAATCTGGATGGCATGAGGGTATTTCTAAATTAAATAAAAAGATCTCTGAATGTTTTTCTGTAGAAGAAAATATTTTAAATATCAACAACATGAATTCTTCAAGTGAATTAATTGAAAGAGAAAATCAAGGTTAATAATATCAATCATTTTATGTTTAGTTTTTTCCCCAAAATTGACCTTATTTTTTCCCAAAAATTGAGCTTCATTGTTGTTTATATTTTTCTATCATGTAGTCATGAAGGGAAGCAAAAGTTCATGTATATCTTGTCGAGAGTATTGTTGCTATAAATTACAGGTATGTGACTCAAATAGTTGTATCTTGCTTCATGCGGTAGGCTTTTACAGCAATATATTGTTGATATGTACGTAAAAATTGAAACTACTAGGTTAGATTATTTTCGTAATAATCAAAAGCAGATATGAGCAAAATTATACCAAGAAATTGTTGATAGTGTTGAAGAAGGTGAAACTAGAGGTTATAAAATTGGTCGAAAGATTATTTTACCGTCGTCCTTTACAGGAGGACCTAGGGATAATAAAAAGAGATATATAGATGCAATGACACTTGTTCAAAGATATGGTAAACCAGATGTATTTTTTACAGTGACTTGTAATCCTAATTGGCTTGATATAAAAGAAGAATTAAGATATAATGATGAAAAATAAAATAGACCTGACTTATTTGCAAGAATATTTAGAGCTAAATTAGAAGAACTAAAGAATGATTTGTTGAGAAGGCATGTTCTAGGACATGTTGATGCGTATATATACGTTGTCGAATTCCAAAAGGGAGGTCTTTCACATGCTCATTTTTTGTTAATTTTTAAATCTGGATCTAAAGTTATGTTCATTCTTCTGGTGGATAAAATTGTTTGCTGTAAAATTTCAGACAAAAATCAGAACCCCCATTTATATTCTATTGTTGTTAAGACATATGATGCACGGTTTTTGTGAAGTGTTAAATCCAAAAAAAATATTTGNATATTTAGAGCTAAATTAGAAGAACTAAAGAATGATTTGTTGAGAAGGCATGTTCTAGGACATGTTGATGCGTATATATACGTTGTCGAATTCCAAAAGGGAGGTCTTTCACATGCTCATTTTTTGTTAATTTTTAAATCTGGATCTAAAGTTATGTTCATTCTTCTGGTGGATAAAATTGTTTGCTGTAAAATTTCAGACAAAAATCAGAACCCCCATTTATATTCTATTGTTGTTAAGACATATGATGCACGGTTTTTGTGAAGTGTTAAATCCAAAAAAAATATTTGTATGGAAAGTAACCAAATATGTAGAAATAAATATCCAAGCGAATATACATCAACAACTTCGCTAGGTAACAATTCGTAACCATTATATAAACGCTGTAATGACGGTCAAGAAGTTAAGGTAAGAGGACATTTACTAAATAATAGGTGGGTTGTACCTTATAACCCTTACTTGACAGCAAAATATGATTGACATTAACGTGGAAATATGCTCAACTATTAAGGCCGTAAAGTATTTATATAAATATGTTTACAAGGGATATGATCGAATTAGCTTTTCTGTAAATAGCAAGGATACAAATGTGACTATTGATGAAATTTCAAGATATCAAAATGCAAGGTGGATCTCTCCACCTAAAGCAATGTGGAAAATTTATGGATTTGTATTGTCTGAGATACATCCGTCTGTTGTTTCTTTACATTTGCATCTTGAACACCATCAACCAATTACATACAGAGACTGATAATTTACAATCAATTATTACAAGAGATTATACACAAAAACAATGTTAACTAAATTCTTTCGCACAAATATTATAGATGAAAAGGCTATGACTCTTTTGTATAGAGATTTTCCTTCTTATTTTGTATGGGATGCAAACAAATGAATGTGGACTGTTAGAAAACAAAAAAATGTAATTGGAAGAATAGTTACATCACTACCATCTGAAAGTGAGAGGTATTACTTACGTTTTTTGTTGAATCACATAAAAGGACTAACCTCTTTTGAAAATTTAAGAATAGTGAATGGTGTGTTGTCATCTACATTTCAGGAAGCATATCTTTTACATGGTTTATTAAGAAAAGATGATAATTGTGACGCATGTTTAGCAGAAGCTATTATTTACCAATTGCCTTTTTCATTACGTAGATTGTTTGATACTATATCAACGTTGTGTAGTCCTAATAATCCACATTTGTTGTGGGACAAACTTAAATATTATATGTTTGAAGAATTTATAAAACAGGGTATGTCATTAATTAACGTTGAAATAAAAGCATTAAGTGTATTCATTCCATATTAGAACCATTAAACAAAATTATAAATGATTACAACTTGGTTTCATTTAAAATTATCATAGAAGAAAATGACAAATTAGCCACTATGATTAGTGAAGAAATGAGAAATGATAATAACGAAAATAGCAATTTTGACGTGGGCACTTTAAATAAAGAACAACGATATGCTTATGATACAATTTTACACCATGTCATGAATAATAAAAGTGGTATATTTTTTGTTGATGGACTCGGTGGAACACGCAAAACATATTTGTATAAAGCCTTGTTAACAACTGTAAGATCAAGAAATATAATTGCTCTAGCTATAGCTTCTTTAGGAGTCTCTGCTTCATTATTACCATGTGGCAGAATTGCACATTCAAGATTTAAAATTCCTTTGGAAACAACTGAAAATATTGTTTGTTCAATCAGTAAACAATCTACGTTAGTAGATCTTTTTAGGATGACTAGACTCGTCATATGGGATGAAGCACCAATAGTCAACCGTTACACTATCGAAGATTTAGATAAAATGTTAAGAGAAATTAATGAACAAAATGTACCATTTGGTGGAAAAAATAATTGTATTCGGAGGAGATTTTCGTTAAGTTTTACCTATAGTACAAAGAGGAAAAAAAGAAGATATACTAAAAGCAAGTTTAGTTTTTTACATCTATGGCCTTCTTTTACTCATCTACCATTAGTTCAAAATATGAGAGCTCAATTAGATTCAATGTTTTGTACATATCTACTTGGTATTAGAAATGGTACAGAAAAAGAACATTTTTGTCGTATGATTAAACTCCTATCAAATATAACAATAAATTTTCAGGATGAGTTCAAATCTTTAAAACATTTGATTGGCATTGTTTTTCCGAATCTAGAAAATTACACTACCAATTTAAATACTATAATTAATAGAGTGATTTTAACGCCAAAAAATGAATGTGTTGACCAAATAAATAATATTTTATTAAAGGAAATACCTGGAAAAATATTTACGTATTATAGCTTTGATGAAGCCATTGATAAATCAGAACAAAGTATCCAAAAAGATTTCCTAAATACATTAACTCAAAATGGTATTCCACCAAATGAACTTGTATTAAAGGAAAATTGTCGTATTATCTTACTTCAAACTATTAATCCATTTGTAAGACTATGTAACAGAACAAGACTTATTTATCGAAAATTTGAAAGAAATGTTATAGATGCGGAAATTTCCGTAGGAGAATACCATGGAAAACGAGTATTTTTTACCAAGAATTTCATTCATACCACTCGAAAATGATAAAACTTCAATTCCTTTCAAAAGAACTCAATTCTCAATACATCCATGTTTTGCAATGACAATAAATAAAGCACAAGGTCAAACTTTAAATTTTGTTGGTCTTTACCTTCGAGAACCTGTATTTTCCCATGGACAGTTCTGTGTTGCTTTATCAAGAGCAAAAACTAGTGGAGCTATTAAAGTTTTAATTAAACCATTCGAAAATACTATGGCGCATGATACATGCACGAAAAATGTAGTTTACAAAGAAATTCTTACTTTACTATAATCTTTATAGCTATTTTTTTTTGGATGATGTTGGCTATGAATATAATATTGTTTCAGATAGATTAAAGTTAAAAAGACTTCCCACTATAGTTATCTTAATGACTATAGTTGCTTAGCAATTAATGTTTTTTTAGATGATGTGTCTAACAATGATGATTATGCTATTCTTTTGGACGATGTTGGCTATGAATATAGTATTGTTTCAGATAGATTAAAGTTAAAAAAAACTTCCCACTATAGTTGTCTTAATAACTATAGTTGCTTAGCTATGAATGTTGTTTTAGATGGTGTACCTAACGATGATGATTGTGATACATAAAATTCTTTTCCAAATTTGATTATTAAATGTTGGTGTCGTCGACTAACTACATGCATGTTTTGATTGAATTGGGAATTTTGAAATTATGGGCTTCATTTAACTCTACTAAACCACCTGGTGAAGTAGAATTTCTTGTTTATTTCATATCATGCTTATTTTGAAATTTTGTTTTGTGCTTATGTCATTAGTTGCTTTGGAATTTCCGATGAGTAGTGTTTTTTGAGATTGAAATTGAGTATGTTTGAAGATGTTCAATTTTTGCTGTATACAACTGCTACGATTCATTCTTAGCTGACTGATATCCGAAAGAGGAAGGTTTGAAGGAACAAATAACACAACTCTCCGAATATGAGGATGAGCTGTGAGTCAATAATGGCTTAAACCTTTTTAGACCTTTTACAATTAAAAGCATAAAAACAATCATACACCCGAAACTATCACTGTGCTTGTTATCGAATTCAAAGAAGTTTATTTCTGATGGCTTTTAATGACTTGCAATTGCTTGCTGTAGGAGAAATGCATATCTGAATCATTGGCTTGGGACTCTTTCCTGGTGTGCTTCAGTTATTGTTATGACTGAGTATCTTAACAAATATGGTCTCATCTCTTGCTCACTTATTGTAATGGCTGAGTATCTTAAGTATTTGCCTTTGATTTTAGTTCAATAGTTGTTTATTTTTCCCTGAAAAAAAATATTCTACATATTTTTTTTATCTCTTTTCAGAAAATTGTTTATGATTTTGAAAGAAGATAATGCTTCTTTAGTTTCCTCTTCACTATTGTAGCATGGTTGTGATAAAACATTTCCGTTGAAAAGTAAGAATATTCAATCTCGGCGTCAGTTAGACAAACGTAACTCAAATCAATTTTTTACTCTTTACCAGTATTAGCAGCTATCATTCTGCTGTTTCAGTCGTGGATTAAAACATTGTTCTTTTGAATTTGAATTAAGTCAGTCACCACCTTACACTCATTGCATGTCATTGTGAAGAAGAAGGCTGGAAATTCTGGGATGACAATAACCTTAGATCAAAATTCTGGGAGAGATTTATTCAACTTGATCCAGTTGGAACTCTGACTTTAGAATTTGAGAATGGGGAGATATCACAATAGAACAAGGTGTGCATAACATGTGTTTGCAACAAGTACAATAAATGAGATGTATTAGCACTTCTATTACATGGCGAGGTACATTGACTTTATTTCTAGTATTCTCAGGTCACAGCAAGCATCTACAATCTAATCTTTCGTAATATATACTGTGACCACATGGAACAATCCATATACGAGGAGGTAATCGCGAGTACTTGTGCAAACTCAAATTCAAGGAGCTATCCATTCACGCATTCTTACCAGATTTATGTCAACTCATCTCCTCACAATTTTAGATGAGACCAACACATTTCTATCACCGTGCGCGATTATTGTTAATTCCAGTTTATCATTGTCCCTCTCTATCACCTTCTAATTGTTTTTTCTCATTGTGCAACATTTTTTTCCTTGATGATAGCCAATGTAGTGTAGTGTTCTTTCCTTTTTTGTTTATATGCTTTAACATTCTTTATATTCTTTGCTGCAAAATAGATAAAATGATGTCTGAACAAAAAGTCATAGAGAATTCCTTACAGTTGCCTAAGAGTGAAATTAATGAATAGATCAGTATCATTTGCTCGGAAAAAATGTGGCAGAATTGCAAATGGTTGTCATAAAAAAAGCTCTCAGCTGGAAGAATTTGTCCGCAAACATAAGGTTCCTTTATTCACTTAGATTCAAGTTCCATTTAATTTTGATAAGAATTTACTTATTTAATTCGCACTTTTACATTGGTCATGGATAACATAATTTATTGCTAACTCAATTCATACATATACTTGGTAAATTTCAACTTCGGAATGAGAAGTTTTATAGTGCATGTAATTTAATTTCTTACCATAGTAATATGTTCTCTATACCTTTGTTTAAGTTCAATATGTATACTGTAAATTTCTCCAAATTTTCATATAAATAAAGAAATAAATGGTGAAATATGAATGACGACTACATTAAGCTGAAGAAAATTTTCTCTCGTTGCTCTTACTTTTTTAGTTCAATAATATTTTCAAATCTCACCAGCCATATTTGCCTTAACATTCTAGAAAAAAAAATTATTACCCATACTCTATAAAGTGATTTTCTGAATAATTATGCTAGCTTTTTCAGAAAAAGCTTTTTTGCTGAAAATATTGAGCAGCTTTTTAAGCTTTTCTACTGACAAAAGTTAGTAGGTATGGACATTCACCCTACTCATCTTCACATGTTAAATCATTTATCTCACAAGTACATACAGCATTATTAATATATATATCCACTATAAATATGCTATTAAGCAAAACACGTACACGCTTCAGTTTGAACTTCATTTTCAACGCTTGAGGACGAGAAGAAATTATCATTTCCTTCATCATTCAGGTAAATATATGAAGACATCATAGGAAAAACAAGACTTTTTTACACACACCATATTTTACTATTTTCTCATTATTCATCGTGTTTATCTCTTCTTTGTTTCAGCCTTAATAACATGGCAGCAAACTTTAAGTCCATACCATAGATTAATCCAAACAAGAAGAACTGGCAAGCAAAAGTGATCATTGTTGAAAATTTCTCACAAAAACAGACAAGACATAGTACCAGCAGATATCAAAACATGGTGTTAATGGATCTTCAAGTAAAGATCTTTCAATAAATAAATCTAATTTATAACTCTTCTGCTTCTACAAAGATTTCTAAAACACAAACATTTTTTTTCATTTCCATTCAAAACTACCACATGGAAACATAGTGCACACTACACTATATGATGCCAACATTACAGCCTTTGAAGATCAGCTCCAATTAAGCAAAACATATGTTATTTGAAATGCTCTTGTTAAATACGCAAAGCCTGAGTATAGAACATCAAACAGTAATGTCCAATGGATGATATCTGGGAAGACACGTTTTCAAGAAGTGGATGAGAATCACATGGAATTCTTGTTTTCGATGTACAATTTCACTCCTTTTCCAGAACTGGAAAAACATATGAATTCCATGGCAATTAAGTAATTTCTAACCAATAATTTCTTCTACTTTTTTACAACTTACATTTTTACTTCATGTAATTCAAAAACACACATGCACATAACTATTAACTTTTAAACAGAATTTTTCACACATACCTCTTACAGGCATACTTGCAGTGGCATTTGACATACGGTCAAAGAGACTCATTCAAACTCGGTTTGGAAAGCAAACTTATGTGCAGGATATTTCCCTGATAGATCAAACCTTCCACACAATCATTTTAACAATGTGGGATGCCTATGTGGAAAATGAATGTGTTCTAATTGCAGAAAATATTACCAAAAAGCCTATCATTTTAGATAACCGAATGAAATTTTCGTCATTTAATGGTAGAATTTAATACACATACTGTACAGTTTACAGTTACTCATATAAAGACTTCTATACAGACAAGAAACTAATGTTTAATCCATACTACAGGTCTTACACTATCAACCAAAATCAACAACATCTTTTTCATTGATGTCAGTTTGAACGAAGTTGCAGAATTGAGAAAATGGTACGTATAAGGAATCTGTACAGTATAAAAAAATCTTTCACAACAATCTCTATTAACTATACATTCATGTTTTACTGTTCTGTAAACATTTACTGCCAGGGTTGAAGCACTTAAAGAAGAACTAAACGACATTGCACTGGAGAAACCAAATTAGATAGTGACTCCCACAAAGTTATCTTCTACCCCACACAGAAAATTTATAGAGATATAAAATTTAAAAGGAAGACTACTAGGGGTAACTCATTTTAATTCATTACATACATATTTGTGGTATATTCTTCCTATCCTTCACAACGACATTTTACGTATTGTTTTTCCTAAATATGACATTTCTCAACAGTGGAAATATTATTGGATCAAAGCTAGACCATCCATCAAATCAACAAAACAAACCTTTTGGTATATGTCTTGTAACAATTGTAATAAAGTCACTCGTGCTGATTTTCATGAAATTTTCCTATGTATTTACTGCGAAAGTTGTACCAATGTAACACTTATTACAATTTATTCCAATCACTAGCTTCGAACTTTCATACATTTGAATCATTCTCTACTAAACTTTAATATACTTATTCCTTATTTCCATAGAGCAAATGCCAATGTACAATTGGAAGATGCTAGTGCAATTGGAGATCTTGTATAGACAATACTGAAGCATAGTGCTGATAATCTCATGAATTTTACAAAAGTAGTAAGAAATGATTATAAGAACCATGCCACATCATTTAAACTTCTAATCATACATATATATAAATAACAATTTTGCACTTTTATTTTCAACAGGAAATCGATCCATCCAGTGCTGCGATATCCCTATTGGACACTGAAGAATAATACATTTTTTAAATCAAAGTTACTCAGGTGGAACATAATACTACTCAGTACATATATGAAATCATATTTATTTTGAATGCTCTTCCTACAATTATAGATGCAATGAAATACCAAACTGCTGAGAAAGATAAAAGCTCCTTCAACTTTGCTGAAGAAAACAAAAGTTTTGAAAGTGAAGAACCATCTACACCATCTGCAATCTTCAAAACATCAGCTAAGCCAGTGAACTAGGTGCTTCTCGATATAGTAGCTAAAAAAAACAATGCTACCCCCAGTTTTACAACTCATCAAGTCTCAAAACCATCATCATATATTTTTGTAGACAGTATAAGTGCTACAACCTGGAAGTTAGTTTTGCTCATTTTGCCATTATAACTACTGAATGAACAATTATGTTCTATTTTGTAGCACATATCTATAATTACTCCCATGAAGGCTAAGCTTAGAAGTTAATGGTTTTAAGTTCAAATTTCACTGTAAGAAAAAATGTTGCACATATTTAGCTCCAGGGAAATAGTAATAGTTATGTGATTTTGTAGCTTGTAATTTTATTGAGATTTTGTATAAGTTCAAGCTAAATCAATGTCTACAACTTCCATTCATCCTTTGTACTTTAAATGTTGCCACACATTTAGTATTATTTTAGAATCATGTGAAGTTCTGTTGGATTTCAATTTATATATTAGTTGAAATGATTTGAGTAGCTCGTAGAAGCTTAATTTACTTCCGTTGAATTTTGATTTGGTCGAGTTTTTATTAATCCAGTTTGGTAGATTGTATTTGTGTACAATCTTTGGAAGTGTTAGTAGCTTAATTTACTTTGTTGAATTTTGAGTTGGTTGAGTTTTTATTAATCCAGTTTGTGTACTGGTATCTTTGGAAGTGTTAGTATCTGATTAAAGCGGATGGAATCCTGAGGGAACATGTTATTGTTTTATTTGATAATAACTGCCAACATGCACTTAAAGCCATAGAACAAGAAATAGAGTAAATCTAAAAAAGAAAAATATGAATTGGTTTTATTCTACCTACTATCTACTTTTGCATAAAACCTCTTCCATGAAGTTTAATGTGAGGAAAAATATATAAGAAGGTTCATAATCCTAAATTACCTATGATGAAGTCTGTGATGGTTTTGAAATGTATAGATGATCCTTCCCTCCTAAAAATGTTATTTTTTAGCTTGTTTGCCTCTTAAATATGTTATCTATAATGCTTATGAATGTAGTTAGTTTTATATCTATTAATTCTTAAAAATTGATTAGAATCTATATGAAGTTTAGGATGATGATTTTGTCTTGTAAATTGGTTATTCAAATGTAAATTTTTGCTTCAATAGTAATCCAAATCTTCTATCAAATAGGTGCAGTGCATATTCATTTGAATTTTGTCTCATAGAATGTCCATTTGAATTTTCATCACATCAATACTAATACAACTCTTCGCCTTTCCATTTAATTAAAACCAAATTTAATTTTCAACAAATTTTAAATTAAATAGCTTTAATAAGTATAACAACTTGCATTAAAACTTTTACCTACACACTCAACTACCCACCTAAACATTCACTCCTTCAATATTCAACTAAATCATTCACATCTACAATCATCCATTCAATTCACACTACCAACTACATTCATCCATCCCCAACTCAATTCGTCCATCCCCAATTCACTTACTTAGGAAAAACTACCACCACCACATCAAAGGTATAATGTTCTTCATTTCAATTTACAGGAAGTGTCTTCGAAGACACCATTGTCTCGAACGAAGACACACAAAGTGTCTCCATACGAGACGGAGACACGACCGTGTCTTCGTCTCGCACAGAGACACGGGATGTCTCGTGTCTAAGGGAGCCACAATCGTGTCTTCGTCAGACATGGAGACACGACGTGCCTCCATTGCGGACGGAGACATGAACTGTGTCTCCATGCGCAACGAATATAATTTTGGGTGTTGGGCTGTGGTTAGTAAAGAAATGGTTGTAGATGGTGATGTTTTCTTCGAGAGATTGAGTTTAGTTTTATTTGGGCTTTCAATAAATAGGTGGAAAAGAGGAGCTAAAAATTGGATTTTGGGTTTTCTTTTGCTGTGCTGTTTTGATGGGTTTTTTGTGCAAGAAAGAAAATCGTGAGGGATGTGTTAGGTATTTTAGGAGTATGAAGTTGAATAGAAGAAGAAAATGGAGAGTATTATGAGGAACCACTATTTTTGTTTTTGTTAAAATTTTGGTGACTGTGAATTTTTATTATTTCTTTATATTTATGAAAATTGAATTTTGTTTCATGAGAATGATTTTATGTTTTTGGTTTTTGCGGTGTTGGTTTTGTGAGAGGAATTTATAATTAAAATCGGCTTAATATGACTTTGTGGTTGCATGAATTTAAATTTGCGTACATGCTTAATTTCTTAGAAGTATCAAGTTTTCTGAATTATTGATAAAAAGTGATGTTTCAAGAAATAAGTAAGGTACAACAAATTGTCTGAACAATATTGAAATCAGTTGACACTTTCTTGATTTTTTTTTTCAATCGAATAAATAGAACAATAAATGGTTTCCCTTACATGCATTCTTTCATTAACAGTCTAGGTTCTGGCGTGATCCAGACGTACAAATGGGTTTGGTTCACACTTTTTGGTAGCTTTATTGAGTAGTTAGTAGCTGAATCTTTAATAAGGTTTGTTATCTTTTGCTTTCTTTTCACTATTGGCACATACATATAAGAAGCGAGTCAACATGCAGATGGTCAGCATACAATTAGAAGTAACGAAATTGTGTTTTTTTCTGTGCAGCTTAGTTTTAGTTTTGAAAGAAGTTGAAAGAGCTAAAAAATGTCAACTTTTACGAACGAAGATGAAGAATAGAGGTAAATATTCTTTTTCTTTTTGTTACAAAATTATAATAGACAAGACGATATTATTGACCTATGGTTGATTTCATCCTCAATGTTTTGATTATAACAAACAAGATTAATATTGTTTCTAACAATTGATTTTGAGTGATGACAGTTCAATGTTAAAATCTATCGAGTATTACCAAAATCAACACATCATAAATCGGACTCGAAATGAAGATCAAAGTAAAAGTTAAGCATTCAAGTCAAATCATTCGAGACGAGAGTTAAAAGATCAAAATCAAGACTATCAAACCGAGCTTATGAAGA
>CAIGRH010196268.1:0-19258 GCA_903798295.1 Fraxinus nigra
ACAGGAAAATTGTTTCTAGGGAAGTAACATATTGATCGTTTCTTTGGAATTCAAAACTCTGGTACGAGTTCTTGTTGTAGGATGAAACAAACAAGAACCTGATTTATAGAAGGAGAGAGAAGAGAAGAGAAGAGAACAGGTAGAGAAAGGGAGAAAGAAAAGGAGGAGAGAGAGAGAGAGAGAGAGAAAAGGGGAGAAACTGAGAGGCAAAATTGGGGAAGAAAGTATTATTTATTCAATTCATCAAAAGTGTAACTTTAGAATGCATTAGCTCCCTTTAATAGGGTTTAAACTAATCTGATTTGAGTTTGAAACAATCAATAAAATACTAGAAAATCCTAATTATCGTTCCTAAAATACGATCTAAACTTGAAAAGTCTTCGTATAATATGTTTAATAGGATCCTCATTAATTATTCTTCTAGACAAGGAGAACAGATGCAAGAAGTACTTGTTTAAATGAGAAAAAAACAATAACAGATTTTGGACAATCACCAAACATAGTTATCACTTTAAATTTTAGCTCGTGCGCGAAAAATTCCTGGATCCGCCCCTACGTGCGGCAGTAATCTACTTCGCTAGATTACATTCCGCCTTTTCTCGATCGGGTCGGGACGAAGGTAAATTTGATTACAATTTAAAGAAAGCTTATAACATGAAATTGAAATGCATAGACATAAACTTGATTATTGATTGATTCAAAGTTGAACATTACAATAGACGAAAGCAGGAAATTATAATTGCTAGTGCAGGGGGCGAACACTAGAAAATTTGAAAATATTTGAAAGACTAATACCCCCTATAATAGATTTCGGAACAAAAATCCAAATGACGGCAATAGACGTCTTTTGCCTCTGGAATCATACTTTTCTTTTTCTATTTTAGACTGGAGTAGACGTCTTTATGCCGAAGAATCATACTAAATTTTTTTAATTTCTATCTATTTAAATAAATTGTTTACAATGTGCGGCCGAAGTTAGGCAAATTACGGATGCGATAGGACCACGGGGCCTAAGCAAAACTACTGCATGTGACAATAGCGCTGGCATGAGTGGGCAACCCGTGCCTGCCCAACCTAGAATCAATTGCTTTCTATTTTTTTAATTAATCTATTCAAATTAAACTACAGCCTATGTTCTAATTGATGATACCCCGTGTCCCACAACAGCCTAAGTCCAAAACAAAAATGTTAAACCATTAGCCCCAGCTCAAATCCAAAACCTGGATTCTATCAAGCTAACTTTTTCGCTCTACTTTTCTCCTCAGTTCTGTCTCTCTCTGGCTCTCGCTCTTTCCAGTCTCCTCCGTCTCTGTCTCTCTTCTTGCTCTCGAATTCTCGGAATATCAGGCATCATCGCCGCCGGCCCTCAAATCTCAATTGTTTGAGTCTGAGATAGGATTAATTTTTGGGAAACTTATCCTTTGTTCCCAGGTAGGAGCTATATAAGCTTCGTCTCTTTTAACTCTTTTAGGTTTTTTACTTCTACATTATTTTTACTGTTACCATTTTGTTATTTTCGAAAATTATATTAGAAAGTTTCATAAGACTTCCTCCGGATTAAAACTTAAATGTGAAATCTGTGTGACTTTTGTGGTGGGGTAAAGAAAATTGGAACTTGGGTGTTGCCCTGTTAAGGTGCTTGGTGAATTTATATTTAGGATGAGCAAGAGAATTGATTTCCATTTGGATCCAACCCTTGATTTCTTTTAATTTTTGGAGCCCTTTGCAAGAAATATGTTCTTCAGAGAAATTCTTGACTGGTTTGCATGCATTTTAATATTCTTGGGTTTTGAGGCTTTTCGATAGATTTGGTGATTATTCTGATTGCATTTGGTTGATTTTACTGGTTGTTCTTGATTTAGTATGTTCTACTGTGATTTTGGTTGTGTTTTCGTGAGCCATCTATTGTGTTTTTAAATGAATTTGACTTTAATATTATATATAAATTTATTAGATTGACTTTCAAATTTTAGACTGTGCGCCTAAAATTCCTTGATCCGTACACCATCACTACTTGTAACATATATTGTTACACTACAATCATGGCTTTCACCATCACTTCTAACAGTAACTATTATGTCACCACCACTACCACCACTATTCTTATTGTAACATATTGTGTTCCGACTTATTGGCATGTTAAAAAAAACTAGATTACCATCACCACCATCATACTTGTGTGACAAAATGTTATGTTGAGCTCCATATAAATAGACGGTACACCGCCACCACTAAGTTGTTACATTCGATGTTCTTACTGCAATTTTATATAATTAAAGGGTTTGGAAATGCCAGAAACATTGAAGAGAACACATTCAATGTTCCCGCTATATCTTTTGTGTCATTCTTTGCAAAATTTTGAACCTAGAAATAAAAACAAACAAACTAATAAAAGATAAGGAAATATAGCTTGACGTCGAAGAAAAATTATTATCATTATACCTCATGAACAGTGGTGGAGCCAGCACCATCGGAATTCATTATTCACAAAGGTTAGGCAAACCGCTTGTCGCCGGTGAGCGAGCAGTTTGCCCAGTTTTTTCTTTTTTAAAAATTATTATGGACACTGTGTTGGGCAACTTGGGGCTTTTTTTTTTTTTATAATAACCGTGGATGTCCGAGCCAGTTTGCGAGCACCTCGACTAATCTCACGAGACCCTGAAATTTATGTCTGGATACTCACCTTAGTGACCCTAAGGGAACTTGAATTGGTGACCATTGGTGATTGGGCCTTTTTAAATTATTTTTTTTTCTAACACTTGGCCCAAGTTTACTAGACCTGGTGGCAGGGTTATCTTTACGCCGATTGCAAAGCCAAAGCATTGAAGCAAACCCTATCCCTCTATCTCATATCTCCTGATGTCGTCCCTTAGCTGCACGTAGTTTCCAGCCAACCATTGTCCGGCTCCGCCATTGTCGCCTCCATCGTTGCTTCACTTTGACTGTGACAGAGACACATTGAGTGAACCTTCTCTTCTTGTTTTTTTGTTTTTGTTTTTATAGCTCATTTTGAAGCG
Source organism: Fraxinus nigra (assembly GCA_903798295.1). Taxonomy (NCBI): domain Eukaryota; kingdom Viridiplantae; phylum Streptophyta; class Magnoliopsida; order Lamiales; family Oleaceae; genus Fraxinus; species Fraxinus nigra. Next base: position 3,018 of record CAIGRH010196268.1, read on the forward strand.
TGATGTGAATTGACATAATTGTGATGTATGAGTTATTGGGGAATTGAGGAATTTGTGATTAGGCGGTTTGTGATTTATACAGACAAATTTATGATTTATGAAAATTGAGAAATTTATGAATTTGTGAAAATGAAAATTTATGAATTTGTGATAAGTGGGGAGTTTAGGCTATAGATACTTTACATATTCCTATCGTCTCTTTCGGACAGAGAGACATTGACAGCCCAATACTTTCTCCCTCCCGTAGCTCTATTCTTCGAAGCTTCTTTTCAGATCAGTTTTTATGTATAAATTTTTTTAAATAATCGAATTGATTGATACTATCAAGAATCTCAAATCTTTAGAAAGAGTTGGTTGATTTTCTTGAAAAGATCTTGCCTTTATTTGAATTTTTCAGTGAAACTTTGTTACTTTTATAACAATGTCGTCTCTGAGGAATGCTATCCCAAGAAGAGCTCACAAGGAGCGCTCTCAGCCGTGAGTAATTTATTTTGTTCACCTTTTTCTCCCTTTTTTCCCCCTCAATGTGATTCTTTTTACCGACTATGATATGATTTTGAACCTTTTTTATTTTGATCTTTGTTTTCTATGCCAGAGACTCGAGAAAAAAATTTGGGCTTCTTGAAAAACACAAGGATTATGTCAAGCGTGCACGAGCCTATCATCAAAAGGAGCAGACTTTACAGGTAAATTATTGAACCCCTTGCCATTAACAAGCTATTCAGGTATTAAATTTTGTTTTTAACTATGTAAAAGTCATTTTTTCCGTTACTGGTACTTACAGAAACTCAAGGAAAAGGCAGCATTTAGGAATCCCGATGAATTTTACTTCAAGATGATTAAAACAAAAACCGTTGATGGAGTACACAAGCCGGAGTAAGAGACTATCTAATAAAAATGCTATTTCATTTCTTTCAATTTTATTTACATGCAATTCAACCTGATTTGCTGAGATGCAATTGAAGGAGCCAAGCAAACAAATACACAAAGGAAGAACTCATGTTGATGAAAACGCAAGACATGGGATATATCTTGCAGAAACTTCAAGCTGAGAAAAAGGTACGAGTTTTTATAGGGAAGGTACAGTTATGTTAGAAAAAATAGGTTGAAGGACAGATATTATTTTGACAGTAGGCTTGGACAATACTCGGAACCACCAATGGAACCATTTGTAAATACTGGAACTAAACCCAAATTCGAACCGTCGGTTGTGGTTCGATTTCGGTTCTATCCAAGCATTTTTATATACATATAATAAAAACTTTTATATAAGCCCTTTTTGTTCATATACCTAACATGCTATTACTCAAAAATATTTGTGCAAGGGAGAAAGTTCAACTAAAGAATCTTCAAGAAGCAAAATAGTGGATGCTAAACATCACGAAAATAAGAAAAAACTAAATGATAATGTGAGAATAAATTATTTATCTTATTAAATCTTATTTGATCCATAAGCAAGGTATACTAGAGCATATAATTTAATTATGAACAATGCTTAAATTCTTCTCCTCTTAAAACAAACGGACATAAAAAATACTAATTAGATATATAATTATATAATATAAAGAAAGTACGGTTCCCATATTGAACTCACTCTATTTGAATAAAAAAGGAAAAATTATATTTATTTCAAAAGAGAACCACAAACTTAAGATGAAAAAGGTATACTCCAGTCCAAGCAATAAATATAATTCATTTGCCATGCATTATAAAAAAAATTAAAAAATCACTTAAGTTTGTAAACAATGCAAAAAGTAAAATGCTCAAGTTGCAAAAAATAAACACTTCGATTTATCAACTTTGCAACACAATTTAGTTTGAACTTTTTAATTCATGAAAAACCCAAATTGTAAAGATTAACATATACTAACCTCTGAAATATAACAATATGATGTGAGCCGAGATGTAAAAAAGTAGGAGCCAGTCTTGATTTCTTAGGGCATGAGCCTAGAGTTTTAGATTAATTATTACCCAAATTAGGATTTTTTAGGTTTTATATATTTTTTGCCTAGCCTATATAAATTTTAAATAAAAAAAAAATATAAAAATAGGTTTTACTTGGGTACCCACGGTTCTAGTTAAAGAACCAAGAACCGAATCGGACCCAGTCAGTTCTCGGTTCCGAATCCTAATTTAATTTTTTGAGATCAGTTTTGATTCCAGAGAGATTCGGTTCTGGTTAAAATGTCCAGGCCTAACAAATAGGTTAAATTTCACTTTACCCTGAGGGTAACCAATCATTCATGTTGCATCCCTTTCAACCAACTGCATAACCCAGTTTAGTTATTAGTAGAGCTGGTTACTGTGAGGTTCCTTCTCTGGAGAGGTTTTCATCAGTTGATGGCTTGCTGCTCCCCTCATAGCTTCTGCAGTGACCTTTTTTTTTGCATCTTAATTGTTCTACCATCAACCCTTAACATCCCTAACCATCACTCAACTGGTACCATAAAATTTTCATTTTCCATTCTGCAAAGTTCAAGGAAACCGTTCAAATCAAAATAGATAATAGAATTCTTCAGTAGCACCTAATTTGTTTCATCCCTAAAAACTGCATGTGTGAACTTATAGCTTGAGACATTGACTCGATTGTCAGATCTGTCAATAGGAAGCCCTGAAACTTGACATGGCATTTTTGGAGGTTTTTTGATATAAAGGTACACTGTTGGTGATGGAGGAAAAAATGTTGGAGTTGGTATTTTTGCAGTGGGGTGGTGAGGTAGCTGCAGATTTGTATGGTGAATTTTCTTTACTTTAGATATCATAATGGGGTTGTTATCCCCCCACTCCCCTTTTTTTGAATATCCATCAAAAGGTCAATTTATTGTAGGATTATTGGCACTTGGTTATACAATTGACAAGTCGAAGGGACACTACAAGACTGAGTGATGATTTTGAAGTTGTAAAATGAAATGTCATTATGCTAAAAATCGATTTGTTTGATGCAGAAAATTGAAAAGCTAACTGCATCGTTGCATGTTACTGGCAATCAATCATTAAGCAAACACGTGTACTATGCCGAAGACAGGTAGACGATTGATTCCTTCCATGTGATCTTTCATCTTTTTGCAATGTCAAAGCAGTTTCGTTTACTGATATAAATGTTTAACCTTTTTTCCTTTATCACATTATTTGATAACCTTTAAGATGTATCTCCTGGTTTGGTCATTTGTAAAATTTTTATTTTTTTATGATTTATTGTTTACAATGGAAATCTAGATAAGACAATATACTAGAAAAGAAAACTGAATGCCATTTTGAAGATAAGTTCCAAACATCAAGTGGCTATCAGTTCAAAGTTTTTAAACCGTTGCAGAAGTTTCTCAAGCTTTTACTTTAAGCATTTCTTCATTTAAAGAAGGCTTCTACATTATTTGGAATTAGTGTCCAATCTCTGAATGTTACTGATTTGAATTTCATACGATGCCCTGTCGTTATACTGCTGAAAATATTATTTGCACCGGCAAGGACTGCACAAGTCACAATTCCTTTATAGTTAAATGGGAGTTGTCTGTATTTTCTTTGCTGTTGGAGGGAGTTTCCCTATTTTCTCTAGCCATTGAAGTTCTTTTGTGTTTAAGTATGATTGATAAAAACAACCAGTTCACATTGAAAGAATATCTTTCACTTATTCTGAGTTTTAAATAAATCAGGAATTGGAATGCATTGATACATAAAAGGGAGTTACCCCTACTGTCTTTTCTTAAAATGGTGGGTTCCTTCCTTTGATGATTCATAAAAACTATGTTGTTTCCAATTATGAGGGTGTTTGGTGTGGATTAAAATTAGATTTTTAGTAGATTGTGATAGAAGTTTTTGAAATGTGTGGTTAAAAAGCTGTGGGATCCATGAAAGATGTGGTTAATATTTGATTGTTTGTCTTTGACTTAAATTAAAATCTGTATTTAGATGATCAAAGTTACATTTGCTGTTTATCTCTACCTATTTACCCGTCCAATTAAAGGGATAAATATTAAGGGTGCATGTATTTGAGTGAAATGAAGTCCAGGGCTTACTCAAAGTGGCTGCACTGCTGAAAAAATATTAGTAGGATGAATTTCAACTCTTATACACCCGAAACTCATAATTGAGTGGTAAGGGCAGATGTGGGAATAAGGTTATATGTCCAGGTCACTAATCTACATGGAAGCACTGATTTTTGTTTTCTAGGTGAAAAGGGCCGAACGCCAATTCCTCTATTTTTCTACTAAATGCTGGTGTTCTCTGTTCTCTATATGAAGTTTTGCTGTTGTCATAAACCACCTGTTTATGAATTGTATCGTGAGCTTAGTGCCAAAGCAATTCTTTACATATTTTAGAAATTGTAGAGAGAAGTATACTGTAACTTACTCGGTGAAGCTCTATTTGTTTCTATTCTTTTATTTCATTTCCAGGGAGGAAGCAAAACAAATAAAGTTAAAGATTTCGGAAAAAAAGAAAAGCTCCATTACTGTAGACTTGCCTAATGATATTAAAAGGTAAATGTGTACTTTGTTTCAAGTAATTCTAAGATGCCGGGATTCCCTCTCCCCCAATGAAGTCATTACTTGTCAAAGGCTATGGTTCACTGTCATCTTCATGTATGATTGTTGAACTATATATTAGTATATAATAGGCATAATCGCCCTATTATGTAGAATCTGCTTATAATTTCTGTTTCTTTGATTGACTGTTTAACTCTTAAAGATTTTATCTTTTAGATACAACAACATTCTTATAAATGAATGAAGACAATATTTTTTCCTCACATAACCTTGTGCTGGTATGCTTCGTATGACATGTTTGCTCCTTTGATATGGTTTAGAATCTTTAGATCTTGTCGAACTATGTAAGAGGTTAATCGGGTGTTAACTGTAATAATGTGGTATTTAATTTTAGAAATAATGTGATATTTATTTTTTGCTTGAAGTTATTAATTCACCTTTATATTATAAAAAAATAATAAATATGGTTCACGTGCAGAAAGATAGACGCTTCTTATAGAGAGCTCGAGGACAGAAAAAGTAGAGTGAAAGAATTAGAGAATGTATACGCGGATATGGCTTTGCAAAAAGAATTACAGGTGGTTCATCACGTTGGACTTTATTATTTTTTCTTCAATATTTTTGTAGCATTGTAATGATATTAGATGCTTTTTTTGAATCAGAAAAAGGGCAAGAAACGCAAAGCTTCGGCGAGATGAAATTGCTAATCCTTCTTCCAGACCTGTGTACAAGCGGCGGAAAGAACGAAAATGATGAATAGGTCAGACGTATTCGTTTAGACGTTGAATACATTATAGCAGCAGCACGTAAGAATAACTTGGAAGTACGATAATTTTGTATCGAGTTGATCATTTAACGTTCTTCTTGGTAGTGTTATGTTCAAATCAATCATAAATCTAACAATCAACTTAATTTTGATTTAGACGAACTGTTCTCTTTATGTTATCTACATTTATAGGCATAAAATATGAATATTTAATAATGAAAACATTGGCGATCTTAGCCACTGTTTGATTCCCATTCTTTTCAAATTCTTTTTCAATGAGATTATTTTCGAATACATATTCACATAATAAAATATTTTGTATATAAATTTATTTTTTTCAACTTTTTAATTACATATTCTCTTAAAATACTGTTCAATTTTTTTTTTTAAAAAATAGAAAGACCACCAAACAGGGGCTTAATATAAGCTTTTGTCATGAGGAAGAGAGAGAGAGTGGGCTGAAAAAATTAATTGTTTTGTAAACTTTTGTTTCAATATTGTTGTTTGTTTTAAAATTGACATTTCAGCGTTTGATAAGAAAAAGTGATTAAAAAATATCGCCCTTCGATTTTTATTATTTTCAAAATATATTTTTCTTTCTTCTTTTTAACTATACATTATTTAATAAAATAATTTTACATATAAATTTAACTTTTTTTTTAAATTTTTTAATCACTCATTCTTCATAAATTTACTATTCTAAAATACGTACTTAGATTATAATGGGGTTCAAACATTCGATTCTGTAAATATTTATTTTTCTCCAAATGCATTTTTAACCATATATTTTTGCACGCAACTTTAAAAAAAATAAAAAAAAGTATTTTTTAACTACCCATTCTCCACGAAATCAATCTTACAAAATTCATTTCTCAAAAGTGGGGTTCAAACAGAATTACGAAAGTTTGAGGACTGCAAAGCTAATTGCACATATTTGAAGTAGGTTCCTGAATTAAAAGCCTCTTATGTATTGAAGACCCAAAATCACATGACTGTAAAAAGTTAGGGACCCAACCATAATTTTCCCTAGAGCAGTTTAAAGTGAAGTTGACATGACATGACTTGACTTGACATGAAAAGACAAGTCCACCGTTGTCAGTCAGAAACTGCCACTGCCCCGCCCACGCCCACTGCTGCATTTTCATTTTTTGTTTTTGTTAGCCTTACGTTTAACTTTAATTTGCATGAATTTATTCAAAATTCTGCTGTCTTTTGTCTACAGGATTTTAGGAATAGGTTGCTTATGGTAAATTGAAATCAGAAACTCGTTTGGTGTGTATTAAAATTTCGATAAAAAATTAAGTTAAAATTAATAATTAATTTAATCATACGATTCATGATATACACAATATTTCGATAACACATTTCTTTAACTTTTATCAAATTATACTAAATATTTAATTTTTAGCTACACCAAACAGGGACTTATAGTTAATTTACTTATTAGGTTGTTTCTTGTTCGACGCTCTTAAACAAATTTGTCTTCCACTAATGCGACAAAGTATTTTTACTACGAAGTTATATGACAAAAAGTCGTTCATTTCTATATGCAAAAGCTATTTCCCACTCCATAGTTCGAGCTTCGATTAGATGATTGTTGTCATCAAACATAACTCTAATATCACAAATATGTTTGAAGTTGTATAGCAAAGAAGTGGCATTTGGAAGGGAGAGATTATTTGAGCCGACTAACTAAAGGGACGACTTTTTCTGAACGACGGAATACTTGCAACTTAAAGCTAAACTTATCACGAGAATCAAAATCCTTGAACGAAGCGGAGATAAAAGTGAACGGATCAAACATCTACAAGACAACTCAATCATTTTATCATTTTGAACTTTGTGCATAATTCACTTGAGGTAGAACTGTAACTTTTCAAAAATGTTGATGAAATCAAAGAAAGAAGGAATTGTTCAAGTCAACGATTTTCTTCTCAAAGGAATATTTAGTTAATTAATTTATTATAAGACTTCAAAGCAAAATTAAAATTAATTCACAGGAGATGCTAATGCTCAATCCTTGCCAATATAACAAACTATTTAATCTCACTGAGAAGTCATATAGCAAAAAACTGTCCGACTTTGTAAGTAAAAAGTACTATCTCCCACTCCATATGTAGTTAGAAGATCAATGATTTTTATCTCACGAGTACTAACTTTAACATCACAAATATGATACATAATCGTATTCGACCTTAATACCACTAGAATCAATTTGTGGATCCCCTCGATCGAATATAATTAAGTTTTTAAGTGGTCTAATTGCGCCGTAAATCTTTATTGCTAAAAGCCTAAAAGGATTAGACTTCCAAGAACGTGTGCTCCCGGCCTCATCTTTGGCTCGCTCGTTCAAAATGCAATAATCTGCACATTTCACAACTTTATCAAAATATTCAACGAAATGGGCACCGGACACGCTTAGAATTGACCCATCAACATAAAAATAAAATATTTAATCTAACTGTACTGAACTGCAGTAACTGCAACAGTTTGAGAACTGATAGATAGATCGATGAGATCGAAAAAAGAGTTGAGGCAAAAAGAATAAGGCAAGACTGATAGAATATAGAAAAGGCACGAACTAATCAGTTTTCTTTTTTCTCTTCCTCCATTAATGAAAAGAAGATTGCTAGGGTGGCAGCTCAGTAGTACTGTCAGCTAATTGGCCATAAATTCGACGTGGAAATCAGTGCCTCACCTCACCCTATAATAACTGCAAAATCCAGAGTCTGATGATACAACTAAACTTGGTACAATGTGATGTAGGGATTTATCATTGGTGATTGAAATTGATGATGACACGTTTCGAGTTGATTGAGGGTTTAGGACACTGGATATTTTCGAGTTGTGTGTTTGGGTTGGGGCGCATGGTGGATCATGTTTCTGACTAGGAGTGGTCAAGATCACCAGTCTTGTCAAATCAGATTAGCCTCACATGACAGGCTGTTAACAATGCCATTAATATAGTCATTTAGCTAAAGTTCACTGGAATTTAGGCTTCAAGAAAATGTATGGTAAGTTGAGTTTCGGTCTATAGGTTTGTTCACTTCGGTATTTACTATAGCATACTATATTAATTAATTGAATGTTTGGTTGGTGACTATATTATACTTTAATTGATCCTATGTAATATGTAAGATTATTAAATTAATTGATTTAAAAGTTTTAACTATTAAATAATGTCAAATATATATCATTTAAATATTATTTTTTAACAAACTCTCAAATGTAGGTGACATTCTGGTTGACAATGAAATTTGATCTTATAATCTTTTTCTGCACTGATACCAGGTATAGAAACAATAGAATGAACTGATAATTTTTTTCATTAATGATTTAATTGAGTTCGTGCGCACATATTTAGAGCATAAGTGTTAAGATATAAATGTGATCTACCTATCGTATCTACAATTCAAATTCAAATGTTATAGAAAATGTAAAGATCACTATTTAACTATTGGCATTGATTAGTGGAGTTCGTTACAACTTAAACGTCATCTTTATGATATGTATTATCCTTATCCTTAATATGTCCCCGCAAGATAGAGTTCCCATTAGAGATTTCGATCTTCAAGGGTATGTACGTAGAAAGCATAATTTGGCTCATGATAACGACTTTGTAAGAGCATTAGCTGACTGGTTGATTGAGGAGATGCAAGACACTGGGAAAGGAAAAATTAGTGATATGATTCCTTATGAAAGTTACTAGTTCCCTAAAGTAACCTAGAGGGGGTGAATATGTCAATAATATGGAATTAAAAATTATCGTTGATTAATATTTCAACAAGTCGTAATAATTAATTACTCTAGATTCAGTTTATGTGAATTAGGTACCATATGTTGAATTGCTGACTTATATGATATCAATAATGTAAACATTACACAAAATTGATGGTGGAGAAACCCTTAATTAGGTAGAAACTCCGGGGACCAAGCAAGTAATTTCTACTATAAACAATAAAAACTTACAATATGATCCAGCATAGAAAACTCACTAGACTCATTGATTTAATTTCTGCAATCTTCAAAACCCGCTAGAACGTGCTTCACTCACAACTGCTACCGATTTTATGAATTTGTCTATCTCCTATGGACCACTAAGAACATTTTGTTCTTGTACTCTTCCTTTGCTTCTGGTACAACCTCTCAAACTTTAGCAATCTTTGAAATCTATTGAGAAAGTACATTCCTGATTATATTTAGGAAGTGAGTGTTTTGGATTATTTGAATTTGATATTTTTGTCAACTCGTGGTTGATTGATCTCAAGCATCAAAGGGTTAATCTCAATCTTGATGTATTCTAGGATCTTTGATTGATGTTATGAGAATGTAAAACAATGATTAACCACACCCAAAAATGTAATTGACATTGAATATTTATAATAAGAGGTATATAAGTAGCACAAGAGAGATAGAACTCCTAAAAATTGTGAACTAGAGTTTCATGTATAACACATTGCTCGAGCGCTAGCTAGCGTAAATAGTTGAGCGTAGTAAATGGTTGGACCGCCCCATCTATCATAGTTGCAGGTGTAGTTACCCTTGCCGATATTTTAACTTGGTCTAAGAAAAATTTAGATTAGTGTAATTAGAATAATAAAGGGTTTCATGCTCTATTTATAGCTGTATCACTTGAAGAATTTAGGCGTATATCTATATGTGATGTTGTTAAAGAGGTTTGTGATATTTTACAAACTACACATGGGAGAACTCTGACTGTTAAGAATTCTAAATTACAGATATTGACAACTAGGTTTGAAGAGATTATGATGAATGATGATGAAACCTTTGATGACTTCTATGAGAGTTTGAGTGATATAGTTAATTCCAGCTTTAACTTAGGCGAAATAATTCTCGAGCCTAAATTTTTTTGAAAAATCCTAAGATTCTTACTAAGAGATTCAGGCCTAAAGTTAAGGTTATTGAGGAGATCAGTGATCTAGATGCTGCTAAAATTGAAGAATTGGTTGGATCTCTCAAATTTATGAACTCACCATATCTCAACCTAAGAAAAACAAGTCTATAGCCTTAAACACTGTTAGGGAAGAAGAGTATGATTCGTTCGGATTTGGAATAACTTATTGATAAGGAAATAACATATTTTGTTAACAATTTTCGAAAAATATTTAGAAATAAGAAGAAAAACTAAAGAGAGGCACATATGTGATTCCAACGAGTCTAAAAAGAGATCTAAATATGTGAGATGTTATAAGTATCAAGGTTTTGGCCACTATAAAAGTGAGTGCCCTAATGGTTAGAGAAATTAGGGTAAAGCTATAAATGCAACTTTCACCGATGACGAGTTTAGCTCGGATAATCAAAGTGAAATATCCACTCATGAGGACAATAGGAAGTTTATGACCTTCACTGCTAGGATTAAAAGTGAGTCTGATAGGGACAATGCGAATGTTGAGCAAGTAGATAGTGGTGAACAATATGAGAAAGAGTCTGAAAATAAGGAAGAGATTTGTAAGGCTTATCAAAAATTAATTGAAGAGAGTCATAAGATTAAGAATGTGAATAAAGCCGTAGTTAAGAAGGTCAATAACTTGAGCTAGATAGAGAGAAATTTGTAGTTGACCTTCAGGAGTCTACCTTGGGCCTCAATGAACTAGATATTGTGAATCAATCCCTAAAGTCTAAGATTAAGGATCTTACAAGTGAACTTGAGAAGTCATCTAGGAGAATTAACTAGCTGACCATTGAAAACGATAAATTAGAAATTCAGGTTAAGAACTTTCTGAGTGAACTTGAATATTCAAAGTCTCTACTTCTTGCTTTCTCTAGAGCATTTCAGAAATTAAACAGTCTTTTGGGATTGAACAAGTCTGTTGGGAACACGGGAGGTTTATGATATAAGCAGACCAATCATAATACGTCTAGTACTTTCAAAATTATTTTTAACTCAGCTACCAACCAACATATGGATGTTCTTAATCCTAAACTCAAGAACAAGGATGTTGTAGGACAAATGTCTATTAGATAACGTATGACCTACCAACCTAAGAATACATATCAACAGCCACATAACAAAGGCCTATGTGACTTGAGGATTGCTTTTGCCCTTAATGTGCTTCCAACTATTGTCCACTACATTAGAGCATGTTTGGCCAAGCTTAAAATTCAATTAAAATTGAAAATATAACTGTTATTGGGTCCCACTCGTCTAACAAAAGTCAACAATAACGGCTAATTTTTCAATTATAATCCGATTTTAATCTCTACCGAACACGCTCCTAGTAAAATTATACATTAAAAAAATAAAAGCTCAAATTTCAAGTATATATCATTTTAGAAAGACAATAAAATAATAAAAATGAAAGAGATATAACATTGAATTTTATATATTACAAAAAAAGAGCGTAATTATAATCCAAACAAAAGATGTTTTTTGATGAAGTTTAAATTTTGAAGGATTTGCAAGTTCCATAATGTTGTAATGTTATCACTATGAGAAGTTTTATTTCTTGCTAGTTTTTGTCCCGTGCAATGTACATGTTGTGTTATTTTGAAGGTAATATTAGCATTTTGAATGNGATTTCCTATTAGCTTGTGTAACTTATGTTGACATAAGCCAACCCAATATGCTTCTTAATGAGGAGCAGAATAAGAATTGCAAAAAAAACATTCTAGTTGGAAAAGAGGTGGTCAATATATGGGATTGGGAACATTTAGCTAAGATACGGTCAAGATAGGTCCAAAGTGTCATATCTTGTGGTGGTAGAGGAGATGAGAGGAATGATAACTTGAATGAGTGGTAGGGAAGATAGCATGGAAAATTAATTGGTCTTAGTGCATCCAAGACATATAAGTGGACAGGATTAGGAGATGGGATGATATCAACGATGAGCGTCTTTGATGACCAATGGCTTGTTCCCTTCAAGATAACCAAGGAGGTTTAAAAATAAAAAAGAGACGTAAAGTGGACATTCCAAGAGAAAGAGTTTGCAGGAGTAAGACGAAGGGGAATATGTATTGCAGCAATGATATGAATGAGGGAGGATATCTTAGTGTTTGGCTCAAACTAACAATCTAGTTCATCAAAAGCTCAAAACGAGAATTCAAGTTCCAAGATTAATATGTTCTAGCGAATCACATCTTGCGATACATGTTAAATGATAAATTCCACATCGATTAAATATCAAAACTATAGCCAACATATATAAACTTGTTCTGCTCCTTTAACAACATTAAAAATGCAACCTCAAATTTTAATTTGATTAATAAGTTGACAGGAATTGTGGATCTTACGAGACGTGTGGATAAAATTATATTTGATCAATATTAATTATATCTTAATCACCAACAAAATATACACTTCGTTTATTCTAACAATTTATGTTAGGTCAAGAAAATCCATATAACGATGAGCCTATCCACCTTAATCTAATTCTACATGTCAAATGGGCATTAAGGTTTATTTGGTATGTAGTTGACATACAACTTTATTAATTATATTAAGTTTTGTCAAATTCAAGGTATTAAACATGTAGAAAGAGTTTGGCTTGAAAAGAGTAATAAGATGTTTAGTGCATGCACAAAGAAGTGGCAATTAAAGGAAGCTTATATGGCCTCATTATTTTCCATATACAGACTACAGTGGACAAAATTTTTGAAAAAAAAAAAATACAAATTCTTCACGGTGAATCGAGCAAGACAAATATCAACAAGACATTACCATACTTAGGATGTGTTTGAGCCACATTATTTTGAAAGAATGTATTCTGGATTAGTAGATTGATGGAGAATGTGTGATTGAAAAATAAGAAAAAGTTATTGATGTGATGAAAACTATTATTTTATTGAAGAATGTGTGGTTAAAAATGAGTAGAAGAATGAGAATGAAAATTTAATGTATACCCAACATGACTTAGTAAACATAAATTGATGTTTTCTCTGAGGTAGAAATGAAATTCAAGATTTACAAGAAACATACAAATATGTCATTCGCAAAAAATATTGATCATATGAACCCCACCAAATCTTTTTTCTTTCTCAAAATGCTTCAACATGTGTGCTGAAAGTCATCTAAGAAAATCAGTTCCAGATTAAAGAATGCATCATATCATACACCTACTAATTCAGGTTTTTGTTCAGTTTTTTTAATAAGGGTCTTCATTTAAATAAAATTATACCTTCTTTTAACAATGTTTAGTCTTTAAATTACATGATTCCATATGGTATTTGTTACATCTGGCCTGTTAATTTGATAAGTGACTACACAATACTAGATAGTATTAATTTTTTTTTTAAAAAAAGTTGAAGTCATTTTCATTGTACTATCGAGTTCTATCCAAAGCTACCTGTTAGTTTACGCCTTGAAATTCAAACAATGGTGTAGCGACCGAAAATTTTCATATTTTAAAACGATAGTTTCCCCCAAATTTTTGTAAGAAAGAAATTCGCGTCGCTGCAGATTTTTCCTAATTTATATGCTTTAAGTGGCCATGTAAGTAAGTACGTTAACTTAATCTAGTCTATGTTAACTACGTATTTGCCTTCAAAAAAAACTTTGTGAGAAATTATAACAAAGTTTTAAGTTATGTTTTTGTCGCCTATTCTATTAGAGTTAGTATTTGCATAAGTTATGATTCAGTTAAGATTTCTAGTTTTTATTGAATGCTCAATATCGCAAGACTGATTATTAAATTATTGAAGTTGTGACTTGTGAGAATTACTACGGTAATATTGGACTCGCTTGATAGGTCGTAATTAATAATTTATTTTATACTTGAAGCTAATTTGAATGAGGACAACCAAGTTAGAGTAAATAAAAGAAAAGCTATGGTTATTGAATTTTGGAAGAATTTCATTCGTTTAGATTTTAATTTTCAGTGAGTGGGAGTTTACGTGTGATGCATACAGACTATCCATTATCATGAGTTAGTTTTCATTCATCCTAATCTAACAAATTTATTTCAATTCATATTATGTTTCAGCATGTATAATTGTGATTTTATATTATATGAGGCTCTTTCTAGGGTTTAAATATGAACTGGTGGGGTAGTAGCACACCGATATGTGAAATTGGTGGTGCAGTAGTGCACCAAATGTTGGTATGTCACCTAATTAATCATCGATATTCTTATTCAATAAGAGTTCAAATGACATGAGTATATGCTTAAAGTATTATATATTTAGATTTAACGTGCGTATGAGTCTATTGAGTATTTCTCTGAAATATACAACTCCCTAACAATTTTAGATTAATGCGATCAATGGCGACTTGGAGGAGAGCGGTGGTACTTTGATGTGAACTCCAAATATTAGGGCTGGGCTTGAAAATCACAGCTTGAAAAATCAACCCGACCCGTCCCGTCCTTAAACGGGTCGGGTCGGGTTGGTTTGTAGATAAGTTCGGATCGGATCGGGTAAAATAATTTTAAAATATTTGTGGGTCGGGTCGGGTTTGTCCAAAACCGACCTAAAATCCAGTTAAATGCTAGATCTCTTATTTTGTCTTTTAAAATTCCGGCTAGCATTTGCAATGCAATTCTTTCTTGTTCATTTATCCCATCTCGAGTTTCCATGGCGTTGAATCCCTGCGACGCCGATGCCACCTCGGTTGCTTGCGGCGGCGGCTGATCATTCTTCTTGTCAAGCTCAACAGTCATCACCCAATTCGGATCCGACCGCGCCCCGGCCAGCTTTTGCCATACTCCTATGTGGGAATTCTACACAAAAAAACCCCTAAAATTTTACACTTTGTAGGAAAAATGGAAGTCGGGGAACACGACCGAGCGAACTGACCGGAATATTCACGCTTGCTCCTCCTTAGAAGTCCAAAATATTTATGTTGGAGAACCCACATCCGTCGATCTTGGTGAGAGCTTAAGGATTGTTGATTTGAGTGATGACACTTTGGTAAATGTGGTTGATGATTGAGGGAAAACCGGGTTTTGGAGGAGGAATTGGATAATGATTCTGTGTTGGAGAAGAAAGGAGTTTCCATGGTGGTAATTATGCTCCTTACTGGATTTGATAATTCCGGAGAAGAATGGAGAAGAAAGGAGTTTCCATGGTGGTAATTCTGCTTCTTACTGGATTTACTAATTCTGGACTTGACCCAAACTGATTCGGGTTGGTTGGTTTAGGGTAGGATACGGGTCGGGTCGGTTTAGGGTAGGAGTCCATAATCGAATATATCGGGTTGGGTTGATTTTGGGCCAAATTCGACCCGACCTGACCCATTGCCCACCCTTACCAAATATCATCATTTAAGTCATGTTTTGTTCAAACAATTATTTAAATTTATGGAATATTTTAATTTAGTGATTTTGAAGGTTTAAAGACTGAATTGTTTGATAGAAATTGGTTCAAGGTGAATATGATATTTTATTGTGGTTTATTTAGTTCATTTGAGTTGCAAGACCAGTGTTCAAATATTTTGGCCCGTAAGTTAAAAAATCCACATTGACAAAAATACTTGAAATTTTGAGGTGATTTTAGTTTGGGAAGGTAGCCCAATGCTCTGACACTTACCATTGTTTTGACTGTGCCAATCATTGCACTCCAAGCTTCGATGGCAGTAACGACCCATTGGTAGCCGAGGAATGGCTCTGCACAGTTGAAAAGATTCTCCAACATATCTCATACCAGATAACCAAAAATTATTGTTTGCCAAGTTTCTATTAGTAGAAGGAACCGGCCACTGGTGGGAACCTATTCGTCACACTTGCACGAATAGTGTAATATGATATGGGGTCAATTTAAGGTAGAACTATTAGAGAAATATTTGCCCCAAGCTCTTCATAGTCACAAGGACATCGAGTTCTTACAGCCAGAGGTGGAGCCAGGATCTTTGTTATGGGGAGCACAACTTATTGATGTTGAACGTTGAGTTTTTGTCATGGATGTAATGATAATAATAATATTAAACCATAATACGACAATATTAAAAATAACATAATTTAAAAATTATACTCGATCCATTCCAGTGTTCATATTTAGATATCGATGTACAATAACATCATTATCGAGATTCAAAAATATAT
>CAIGRH010196270.1:0-13989 GCA_903798295.1 Fraxinus nigra
ACAAATTACTTTTAGTCACAGACAACTAATATTTAGTCACAAATCAGTCAAATAGTTGGTCACAAACGACTAAATAGGTGGTCACTTACACCTAATTGTTGGTCACACCACCGCAGACGTCATCACCACGTCACACCACCACCAACGGAGAGACGCCACTAAATACACCGCCACCAAATCGTCGCACGCTGCTATAAAAATTTTAGATCGCCGACGATCTGTGACAAACTCAGATCACCACCTTCGCGATCGCCACCATCTGCAAACCACCAACCCAAAGTCAACTCAACCATCGCCTGCATGACCACCACCTTCGCAACCGCCACCATCGCCTGCACGTCGCCACCACCTTGGGCTATCTCGCGACGGTAAGGGAGATCTGCAAACCCTAAGAAACCCACTTCCAAGGACAAAGCACATACAGAGAAAGCGGCTATGGCACAGGATCTGCGCGAGGTTGGACAGTAGCGATGACGTCGCTGCTCGACTCTCTGGCAGTGGGCGCTCCATAATGGCGACGGTGGTAAGGAAGAGGGTAGAAAAAGAGATATGAGAATCATAGACGAAGAGGAGAATAGAAGAAAAATGATTTAGGGTTTTGTTTGGGATTAGGGCTAGGTTTTAATATATTACCTGAATTTTGAATAAACAAACTTTGCACCTGATTTTTAAAAGGTAATTTTTAAACCCCTGATTTTTTGTAATTTCCCATACCAAATTCGGAGGTGTTTATTCCTCGTTGGGCCAGAATCTGTCCAACAACTTGGAAACATAGAGAGGTTTAGAAGGAATTGAATAATGTAAGCTCATGACTTTTTGATTGATTAATAACCTCACCATCACGGCCTACTGTATCAAACATCCCGGCCCACAAGGCGCCATGTAAGGTTTAAGTAGTAGAGAAGGGCGGGGTTTAGGCAAAAGAATAAATGTATACACATACACTAATTTTTTCTGGCAAAATCTTAAATGAAAAAAATAAAAATAAAAATCCATCCATTAATAACGGAGGTATTGTTGTGGCATTATGTAAATAGTTGATGAAAATTGTTTAATTTCCACAAACTAATTACATAATGCCACTTGTACATTATGTAACTCTAGATAAAATATATGATGTACAAGTAAAATAATCCTTATTGTTATTATTTTTGTTGTAAGTGGTCAAATATGACTGGATCTCGCTCACTCACCTTATTAGGTTTTGCAAGACACTTTAGGAGCTGTCCAATTCAATCACGGGACTAGCAATGTGTGAGGATTTGAATTTCGCACAAGTTAGGTTAGGTGTTGTGTTTTCCATAGTTCCCAGGTCTATTGACAATTGGGGCAAATGCCTCCATGTGATGTGAAATGCATGCAAATTCATGTTGAGGCTGTGCATGCAGCGATGCCCAAGTCGTCTATGTCCCAATTTTAGTTAAATTAATTGTCATTGCATAATATAATATGTTCTCCAAATTCTATCCGAGGAGGAAACGAACGCCTCTTCTGGAGGTTTTGGATCAATTTTGCTTTTGTAACGTATTTAATTGTATTTGTTGGAGGTGTTTAAAAACATTTTTTTCACGTGGATTGTAAAATGGGCTCTATAGGTGTACTACATAAAGTTAGGTATAAAACGTGTGGGATATATTTATTAAATGTTGTTATACACAAGAAGTTGGGTTTGGTGGAGAAGCAGAATGATTGCAGATTCGGTAAGCAATAGACAACCTTGAATCAAATACCAATGACAATAAATATACATTAGCAATGTCTTGAATTTAAGGGGTGTATTCATTTTATAAACTTGATGGACTTTCATAGAATACGTAAACTTGACTTTTATAAATTTTGATAAAATTAATGAAAGTTTTTCATAGGCTTCTTTTATAGATTTTTGTAAAATTCAGACTTTTATTTTAAAAATTCTCATGATTATAAATTGATTTTTTAATATAAAAATGAGAAAAAGATGAAAAATAAAGAGAAATTTTTTATAAGAATTTTTAATTATAATTCCATAGTAAAAAGATGAAAAAGGAAAGCGAGAACGAAATGAGAATATTGAAATGTGAAAAATAATACCTAGTTGAAGAGCAAAAAATATTGATTTCTTGTATCTTATGAAATAGAAAATTGAAGAACATTTTTCATTCTCTCTTTTTCTTTTTTGAAAGTGTTTCAAAATCTTGATATTGTATTTATAATTTTACTTAAAAAGTCAATATCTGGGAATATATAATAGTGACCCACAAAATAGTGGGATATATTCCGTGATCAACTCGAACTTGTGAAATTAAGGATGCCTTTCGGGTGTCCTAATGAGTCAATGTCCTGTTAATATCGGTTGATGTCTTGATCAAAAGGTGAGACAAGCATAGCAGCCTGAATGACCTTTGTTTTTCAACTCTATGACCAATACACTCTTAAAGATTTCTGTCCCACATTTGGGGAAATTAATTCATCAACCTTCTCGATTTACAAAATATATTTTCTACTGTTATAGTAATTAGTAGTTCGTGCGTCTTGTCCTATTTGGGGTGAGGGAAAAGAGAGAGCGGAGCTGAATGCAACCAAGTTTACTATTCAAATCCGGCAACCTAACAGAAAAGTATATTCTCTCCACTGAGTCTGTTACATGTTTACAACCATTTATTTGTTCTATGGCTATTATTGCCCCCACTACCGTCGTTGTCATAATGAAAGAGAAATCCCTGTACTGTGGTTTGCCCTAACCTTTGTATTATCTATAACTCTTATCAAAACTTTTAGTTCGAGCGTGCTACCAGTATAAAGTACAGGAGTGAGTGAGTGCACGGTGAGAAGTGGAATCCCAACTTACCAAGTTGTTCGATTTCTCTATCGTCAAGTATTCTCATCATCTCATAATTGAAAATTGTGCAAGTTTCCCTCTAATTACTTGAGTGCCTACTTTCTTTCTTGTGAATTTGTTACTTTTAGTTTCTTTTCAATTTTATATATTTGAATGCATCTGAATTGAGAATCCCTTTTCTTTCTTTTCCATTTTCAATAAATGGGTTGGATTCTGCTCCACTGTTCATTCCATTAGCATTTCCCTTCGATGAGGTAACCATTTTACCGGAAATTTACTTTCTTGCACTGAGTTCTGTGATAACTTCATTACGAAAGGTGTTTTGCTACCCCATTGCATTTGGATTTATTGCTTTGGTGAATCTTTTGCTACTTATTGCTCTTATTTATCTCTAGTTTTTAAAAAATATAATGACATCATTTTTCATGTTGTCAAGCTCGCTATGCTGGCAGGTGTATCGGATGCCTCCTTCGAAGATCTAATAAAGTTTTCTATGCTCGTATTGTTCTATCAATTTGGTGGAGTGCTGGCTATATGTCTCTTAATTAGTTTTTTGGGATTTGAGTTCCTTGTCATCCTCTTTGTTTGTGATGCCTCTTTGCTCGGGCTCTTTTACAATTGAAGACTCTTAAAAAAATTCATATTTCTTAGCATCATGAATTTTTTATGGCTGGTGGTGCCTGTGTCTATTCTCTTTACTGGGGGCTTTTCAGAAGACGTTTCAAGACCTGATTTTATAAATATTGGAGCCATTTTCTCATTTGGCACTGTCAATGGGAGAGTGGCGAAGATTGCAATGAGTGCTGCTGTTGAAGATGTGAATTCTGATCCTAAAATTCTGGGTGGAAGTAAATTGAATCTCTCCATCCATGATTCAAACTACAGTGGCTTTCTTGGTATTATTGGAGGTAACTGCTAATGGTCTTCCTTGAACCAAGTCAGCTTTACTATTCTTGTCATTTATGCATGTTGTCCTGTTTTATTCTCACTGTATCCCCTTAGATTTTTGAACCCTCAAGCTTTTCCTCATAAGCTAGATAAGGTCATACTAATAATCCATTTTATTCCCATCTGTACAGGATTGCAGTATATGGAGACTAATACTGTAGCAATTATTGGCCCTCAGACCTCTGGAATGGCTCATGTGCTTTCACATCTTGCAAATGAACTGCACGTCCCAATGTTGTCATTTACAGCACTGGATCCTATGCTCTCACCTCTTCAATATCCTTACTTTGTTCAAACAGCACCCAATGACCTTTTCCAGATGACAGCCATAGCAGATATGGTTAGCTATTTTGGGTACAGAGAGGTTATAGCAGTTTTTTCAGACGATGAGCAGGGTCGTAATAACATAATAGCTCTTGGAGATAAACTAGCTGAAAGACTTTGTAAAATCTCTTACAAAGCAGTACTATCTCCTGAATCCCTAGCATCTCGCGATCAAATTATGAATGAGTTGGTTAAGATCACATTGATGGAATCCCGGGTGATTGTCCTACATGCCTATGCTCAAATTGGTCTTCAGGTTTTTGAAATGGCCCATAAACTTGGGATGATGGAAAGTGGATATGTTTGGATTGCTACTACTTGGCTTTCTACTGTATTAGATTCCACCCCAGTTTCTGGAGATGCCGCCAAATCTGTTCAAGGCGTTCTCACACTTCGTCCCCACACACCAGATTCTGAAAGGAAAAGAGCCTTCTCTTCTCGATGGAACAAGTTATGCAATGGCTCTATTGGGTTGAACCCTTATGGCCTGTATGCTTATGATACTGTTTGGATTATTGCTAATGCAGTCAAATCGTTACTGGATTACGGTGGTGTCATCTCCTTTTCAAATAATTCCCAGTTAAATGGTTATGAGGGAGGAGCACTGAATCTCGGTGCGTTAAGCATTTTTGATGGAGGAGAGCAATTGCTTAGCTACATTTTGAAGACCAATATGACAGGTTTAGCTGGCCATATTGCATTCAGTAAGCCATTTAGATACATAAAACATCCTTCATATGATATCCTCAATGTAATTGGGAAAGGAAACAAGAAAATAGGGTACTGGTCTAACCATTCGGGGCTTTCTGTTGTGCCGCCAGAGATCCTTTACACAAAAGCACCGAATCGTTCAAGTTCAAACCAACAACTATACAGCGTGGTGTGGCCAGGACAAACAACAGTCAAGCCACGGGGGTGGGTTTTTCCGTATAATGGGCGGCAGTTAAGAATTGGAATTCCATACCGAGTTAGTTACAAGGATTTTGTTTCAGAAGACGAAAATAACAATACGGTCCGTGGGTACTGCATAGATGTTTTCCTTGCTGCAATAAAATTACTTCCATATGCAGTACCTCATAAGTTCGTCTTGTTTGGAGATAGACAAAAAAATCCAACCTACACGGAGCTCATAAGCATGATTACATCCAATGTGAGTGAGTCCTGATATTAGTAATTAATCACAAATGGAATGTGTATTTGAGCTGACTTAATTAGCTCCCTGTAGGTCTTTGATGCAGCTGTTGGCGACATTACAATTGTAACGAATCGTACAAAAATTGTGGATTTTACTCAGCCTTATATAGACTCGGGGCTAGTGGTCGTTGCGCCAGTTCTGAAGTTGAAATCCAGTGCTTGGGCTTTCTTGAGGCCTTTCACTCCATTAATGTGGGGAGTCACAGCAGCATCTTTCCTTATTGTGGGAGCAGTTGTGTGGATTCTAGAACATAGAATGAATGACGAATTTCGAGGTCCACCAAAAAAGCAGTTCATCACAATTTTATGGTGAGTCAAAGTAATAGTAGTATTTAACCTTGTTTCTGGATGTCAATACAGCTGAAGCATCATGTCAAGGCAATAAATATATTTCCATATGTGCTCTGACTCCTTTTAGGCATGTTAAGATAATCATGTTGAATTCTATTTATCCAATATTCCTATCTATTTGCGCTTCTGAAATTGTCCATGGAAGTTTGTGGTGCTTCAAACTTCATACTTGCTCTTTCTCTTCGTTGCAGGTTTGGCTTCTCAACTATGTTTTTTGCTCACAGTAAGTATCCACCGTTTAGACTAATGGCCTGTTTGGCAGGACTATTGCTTTTTCTTGTGCTTATTGTAAAATAGCTTATTGAGAAAGCTACTTTAGACCAGCTTTCTCTAAAAACTCTTTGAGTCGGACAAAACACTTTCAGAAAATTATTCAAACATATTCAAAAGCAACTTCTTAATCTTAGAAGTAGCTTGTTGGCTTTTCGAAAGCCTGTTAAACAGGCCCTAAAAAGGTACTAGTAGTATAGGATTTTTCTGACTGCAAAAATTTATAACTTTCAGGAGAAAATACAGTGAGCTCACTTGGTCGAATGGTTCTAATTATCTGGTTGTTTGTGGTATTAATAATAAACTCAAGCTATACTGCAAGCCTGACTTCGATCCTGACGGTACAACAGCTAGCCTCGTCGATTAGAGGAATTGAATCCTTAACTACAAGCAGTGATCTTATTGGATTCCAGGTAGGATCCTTTGCTGAAAATTACTTAAGAGAGGAACTCAACATTGCCAAATCCAGGCTTGTTCCTCTTGGCTCACCGGAAGAGTACGCAGATGCCCTTGATAGAGGTAGAGTTGCTGCAGTGGTAGATGAACGTCCATATGTGGATTTGTTTCTCTCAACATACTGCAGGTTCCAAATTGTTGGCCAAGAGTTCACAAAAAGTGGATGGGGATTTGTGAGTGTCTCTACACTTGATATTAGAAGTGAATATTTCTATGTTAAAGCAATTCTGCATCCTCGTCTTAAGTTGTCATTGGTGATTTGATTGGATTTTAGCTTCTCTAAACTGAATTTTGCAAGTAATTTCAAGTCCTTTCGTTCAGTATGAGATCACACTTCAAGGTGCTTTGCTTACATTGCACCTCTAGTCCATCAAAGTTTTGTTCATCATCCAAGAACAAATGCCTCTTCAAAAGATAATATTGAAGAACTAGCCGATCTTCACGGTTTTACTAGCCAGAACAGAAACCAATCCTAGAACTACAAGATGATACCTTAGAAGCATCTTTCTTTTTACACAAGTTTTCATAATCAGTCATCACGTATTCTCGAACTAAAACAACTTGCGGTGACTGGATGTCATGCAATGTCATTTGAAGCTGACTTGGGAAATAAAAGGGATGAAGTGTTCTAAGTTTCTCAACAAATAAGTTTCTCAACAAAATTTATATGGACAACTAAAAGATGCTTACAGCATGATTTAAAGTCCAATATTTCAATTAAATTAGTTCCTAGGTAATCCAGCCTGAAGCTATTACAACTCTGATTTTCTAGAATCTGGATATCTAAACGTAGATATGGCAGTGAGATCCAATGTGTTTTTGATCTCTTAGTTTTCCTCTTCTCCTTGTTGTCCTCTTATTTTTATTGAAGTTACTATGCGACTTTCATTAGGTGAATTAGTTACTTATTTTCCATGGATACATCACCTAACTTTTTGTTTACATTTTAGGCATTTCCGAGAGACTCACCCTTAGTCGTGGACATGTCAACTGCTATCTTAATGTTATCAGAGAATGGCGAGCTTCAGAAGATACATGACAGGTGGTTGAACAAAAAAAATTGTAGTCTGCAGGGCGCTGAGCAGGATTCGGACCAACTTCAATTAAAGAGCTTTTGGGGTCTTTTCCTCATATGTGGAATTGCGTGCTTTCTTGCTCTTCTTGTTTACTTTTGCTCGATTCTTCGCAAGTTCAAGCGGTATCTCCCTGAACAATCTGAACCTTCTTGCCGAAGTAGTTCACGCTCTATACGAATCCAAAGATTCTTATCTTTTGTGGATGAGAAGGAAGAGGAGTCGAAGAACAGGTTGAAGAGAAAACACTTGGAAGTGCTATCAAATCCCCACGTACAGGAACTTCAATTGCCAAGTGGAACCAAAAGAAATGAAGCAGGCATTTTCCCTGAGGGACACGACGGTAGTACTTACTTCAACTAAAGTGAAATCCTCAATTCAATGGAGTAAATGAAAGAACTTTGTTAGGGTGTATAGAATAATTGGTTATAGCTGGAAAGCTTGCTTGTAAATTTAACACATGAATATGTGATTCTCCTACATATAATATGTGATCATGAATTTCGGAAAACCTAGCTCTTTAATGGATTTTGGATTATTTGTTCCCTTGCAAAATTTGTGCTTTCTCGTAAAGACTAGCATTTCGTGAGAGTTGTGGGAGAGAGGCATAGATAGAGATAAGGTTGGTCAAGCAATAAAATTAACTTCTGAAGTGTATATCAATGTTTGATAATAATGTGACTTCTGAAGTGTAGGTCGAAATTCGATTGAGCTTAAATATATCTTTATGAATGAGTTGATATTAATGACATTTTGAATTGCTTAATTTGATTGTCCGTCTTTTCAATGTTGTGCATGTGTACAGGGGCGGACCCAACATTTAAGTTGAGCCCTAGCGGATGTTGATCCGTCAACGTCGACAATCAGCAATCGTAAGGACGAGATCATTTATTAATATTTAAAACTTAATATATATTATTATATTAGTAGATGGAGAATATTGTTTTTTATACAATGTAAATTAGGGTGAACACAGTTCGATTTGAACGATTTGACACAAATTTTCAAACTAAACATCTTAAAGTGATTTGAAATTTTTCCAAACCAAATCAAACCACTTGATTTTCTAAACCAAACCAATCAAAACCATTTTTTTCAGTTTGGTTTGATTTAAAATCACGGTTTAACAAAGGAAAAAAATTAATATACAAGCTTAATCATAAATATTAGCCTAAAATTTCACGCTAAAATATAAGTGATACAAATTAAAAATATTACAAACCAAAGTTACATAATTCATTGATTTTAATCATTATAATGCAACAACTTGATAGAAACATTTTAACCTATTAGCCGTACTAATTGGCGCAACATCTACAATTGTTACACATGATTCATTCTTTTCTTAAAGATAAGAATATAGTATATGAATTCAATGATTATAGTTAAATGATATAAAATAACTAATAAAAGAAAATGAATAAAAATATCAAATACGATAATAACTCATTTAACTTTTTTGTGAATCATTTATTGCTTCTACCTCATTAAAATATTAACGAATCACTATAAAGATTTTATTACCATGCAACAATTTTTTAGGGCAAATCATTGCCTCAACTATATCTGCACTCAACGAACTTCTAAAGGAATCAAGAATCCAACTACTAGTAGAGAACGCAAACCCAGAAAAAATTGTAAATATTGAATAGCTAATACATCTTTAGCAATTCAAGGGACAATCTTGTATTTATTTAGATTCAATTTTCATCAAAGTAATATGTTGAAATGCTCATTAAACAAATCTGCAAAATGATCATTTAAGTAATCCACCAAATGTCTCTAGAAATTAACAATAAAATCTAAAAACTAAGTTAAAATGTAAACAATTAATTGAGTGATCTGACCAGAAATTCGAGATGCAAATAAACAAATAATTTTGTTAGCTCCAACTTAGTCGAGCCACTATTCATGCTCTCTTCCATGGATGAACCATCTACCATGGACGAAGCCTTTAATGAGGTGCATCCACCTCTAACAAGTATGTTTACTTCAAACGGTGAGGTGTGCGACATCCCATGGTGGTCACCTCTGATTCATTCGAAGACGACGTTGTCCATGAATGCACCATCTACCATGGAGGAAGCCCTTAACGAGGTCCGTCCGCCTCTAACAATAATGTTTACTTCCAATGGCGAGGTGTGCAATATCCTCCACGGGGTCACCTGTGATTCCTTCGAAAATGATACTCTCTATGGAGCCAGTTAACGAGGCGTGTCCGACACTAACAAGGATGTCCATTTTGAACAGCGAGGTGCAAGACATCCCCTACGGGGTCAGCTCCAATTCTTTCAAAGATGATGCTCTCCATGAATGCACCATCTATCATGGAAGAAGGTTTTAACGAGGCGTCTTCACCTCTAATGAGGATGTTCACGTAGAACGGCGAGGTGTGCGTCACCCTCACGACGGTTACCTCTGATTTCTTCGAAGATGAAGCTCTCCATGGATGCACCATCTACCATGGAGGAAGCCCTTAACGAGGCGCTTCCACCTTTAACAAGGATGTCCACTTCAAATGACGAGGTACGTGACACCCCCATTGTGGTCACCTTTGATTTCTTCGAAGATGATGCTCACTATGGATGCACCATACACCATGGAGAAAGCTCTAAATGCAGCGCATCCGCCTCTAACAAAGATGTCCACTTTGAACGGCTGAGTGCGCGACTTTCCCACACAGAGTTACCTCTAGTTCCTTCAAAGGTGATGTTTTCCATAAATGAACCATCCACCATAGAAGAAACCATTGGCATGGATAAATCAATCCCATGAAAGGAAGTTCAATTATTTTGGCTGGAGAGGTGCAAAGCATCCCAAAGGGATCCTAACTTAATCAATCTACTATCTTTCCAAATATGTCTCTACATTGGTATCAGTATAGCGGTTTATATTCAATTCAGAGTCAGCCTCTGTATCAGTATCAGTATAGCTGTTTATATTTAATTCAGATTCATGCCTCCGCATCAGTTTTATCACACCTATTTAGATTTAGGGTCCCACATCTGCATCAGTTTTATCACAGCTACTTATATTCAGAGTGTTGCCTCTAGCCAAAAGTCCATGCATTATATGAATATCAATACTTGGACTAGGGACACTATTGTGATACTAGTACTTTAATATCATTACATTATTACTGCTAGCATGTGCATTATTACTGTTAATACGCATGCCAGGTTATCTACATTATCATTTTATTATCGACATCATGCTATTTGCTTCACACTAGCAAGTTAGATTTGATCATCATTTTACTTCATTTGGAGGTGTAAGTGATCTCTTATTCAGACTCGCACGGATATTTTTTAGGTAGTTCGTAATTCCTTATTTATTAGAGTGACTTATATTTTCGAGGTAATTGGTAAGTTATCACCCATTTGGGATCAATGCATATTTTTAGATAGTTCGTAAGCCCTCACTTATTGGAGTTACCCATATTTCTGAGGCAATCTAAAAGACTTTGCCTACTGACGATTATATCTCTTGTCTGACCGTTGAATTGATCGTTGGCACATTTGCCTCATAATGGGGGCTTTTAATATACATGTGATGTCTACGTGGAAGGGAGGTGGCCGAGATTTTGTTGGCGCATTTTTTGATGTCGGCAATAATCATTCTAACATAAAGGTTATGATTGAATGAATGAAGTACAAAAAAAATCTACGTTTCACATATGAATACATTTAAATTATTTGGATGCAAAGAAGCTAACACCCTTTAATTATAAGGATTTCTACACGGTCAAATTTCAAGAAACAAAACTATGCGACAATTATCCCCATTTCCATTTATTTTCTTTCTTTATTTGCCTCTAGTGGGTAGTACTATTAGTTCATTAAGAATTGGGTAATCATTACTGCTACGTCTTGACATCGAGCTCCTAGGCGTTGAAGTCCACATGGCGACATTAAGTCAGATCTAACAAATTCAATAAAGACTTAAGTGATCAAGATAAAGAAGTCAAAGAAGAAGCTAATACTATTTGTTCTGAAGCTCTTCTTTGGCCTAAGCCCTATCTCTATCTGAAGTTCTTATTTTGCCGAAGCACTTACTCTGTTTGAAGCTCCATTTTAGGCTGAAACACTCGCTACCCTTTAAAGGATCTATAGGCAATCTTTTTTTGAATGATTGATGTAACGTTAATGATGATAAATGCCAGGATTATCAACCTAGGGTATAATGTTGCTGAGCTGTTGTCAATGTATTAAATGCATAGCAGACTGAGTGACGTGAGGCTTCGTCCTGGGAGATTAGGCCACTAGTTCTTATCCAACGACTACAACTTCGGCTGGAACTTTATAAATAAGTAATTCTTGTAACATTTGAAGCTAATGCAACTCATTATACTCAAAAACACATTCAACTTTCACACGTGCTTATTCTCCATATTATTTGCTTGAGTTTGGTTTGTTATTAATTTGGTTAAGTTGTTTTTTATTGTTAGTTAAATATGCAATCACTTTTGATCACATTGTCGATGTTCGGACAATTTTATCTCATGTCATAGATCATCTTCCACGTCCATAAACTCAACCTTTTCCCGTTCAAATCATCAGTCAACACGTGTCAGAGTTTTCTTGCATGGATGCGAGTGGGCCCGACATTTGTTGTCCATGTGACAATTTTGAGAAACAGGGTCAACAAAATGGCGTCGTCTGTGGGAGTCTCGAACATTTAAACCAGAAAGTCATATGGAAAAAATCTGATAAGGAGATACATTTTTGGAAAGTTTCTTGCCTTTGAAGAAAAATGAGTTGTTCTTGAAGAAAGAATTACTAAACGTCATAAGAAGGATCGCTTGTTGAATTTCAGAGTATTCCTTAGAAAAAAGAAAATGATTCACCAGTAAAAAAATCAAGTTATAATTAAAGAAAATGCTGCTTGAGTTCTAAGAATGAAGGGTCGGCGCCTTGGAGGGCTAGGGAATACCCTAAAGAAGGGAAACTTTTACATGTTGCTCCGCGACCCACCGTCGATTCCATCAGCAACATCAGCTAGGTGGATTAAGAGGCAGGTCCAGAGTAGCTGCTAGGTTTACTAGGGAAGTGGCTACCATGGCCGCAAACATGAGAGATATTACTCACCAAATATTTCCATGTACAAGCTGTTAAGGAATATGTGGAGCCATGAAGGATGTCCAATCTCTCCATATGCAGCTTTGATTACCAACATTACACCAGGGAGGAAACCCCTAAAGAAATGGAAGTTGGAGTTGATACATCCACCAATTATGCCATTAATCAACCCAATGAGGTTCCATTCAGCTTTCTTCCAAATTACAAGCTAGAGTACATGCTACAGAGATCCATAAGTGTCTTCGACAGGTTAAGTCTCGAAAAACCTAGAAATAGTTAGGCTCAACCTATCTTTGGACCTAGTAATAGGCACTATAGACTATCTAAGTTCGGAAGAAATAATGAACCTACTCATGGCAACCGGCCTCCAAATCCTCCACCTAGGAATAGGCATCAGAGGAGGGTCAAATAGGCTAGGAATCAAGCACCCAAACACCTTGGGGACCTCAAGTCAAAGAAGATGAAGACTAACAAACCACAAAGGTCTTGCGACCTCGATGACAACTTACCATTCTCTCAGGAAATTAGGGACACCCCTGTCCCAAGATACTTTATGCTACCCAAAATTCCTAAGGATGATGGAAATTGATTTTGGGTACTAATTTAGCCACAAATAACTTTTGAATTTTTTTTAATATTTTAATTGGATTGAATGACTCAAAAGATGAAGAACACGAATAACGAAAATGAAGACTGAAACAAAAAAGGAATTAAATGATATGATTTTGATTTTTGGAGCCTAAGCTCTTATACCAACTGATACGAATCCAAATAAAATTTGAAACTACAAAACCCACGATGAATTAGATCAAACACAAGAAAGTCAAGAATCAATGTTTGAAAAGCTCGACCCAATAAATTGTGAACAAAAGAACCAAAACAATGACCAACAATATCTTGACTCATTGATTACAAAACTTATGAACCTTATTTGAATTATTGAACGCCACAAGAATTTAATTTTTGATAAGTTTGGATTTAATTCAATGAAGAACGAGTTGAAAGCAATATGTCTCGCAATAATATCACTCAAATTGTGTGTTTTACAATGAAAAGAATAATCCTATTTATATGAAATCCTTAAAATCCTAATTAAAAATGGAATTAATAATCTAAATATCAAGAATTACCGTAAAATTAGAGTTTTAACTAAACTACAATTATTTCCGAAAATTGGAAAATTAGTTATTGGACTTGTGCTATGCGGTCGCATAGTTTCGGAACATGAGCCATATAGTTCATAAAAAATCCACATTTGATTCTCAATATAAAGACATGCGGCCGCATGCTTTGGAATACTATGCGAAAATTATCTCTAGATTTAAAATAGGAAAATGGGAAGTCTTAGATATGATATGGAAAAGAGAAAGAATAGCAATAAATGAATATCATAAAATTGAAAAAGCTATAAATGTTAGAACAACTCAAGGAACACATAAATTAAATTTTTTAAGAAAAAATACAGTAGATGAATTGT